>JAADXY010000124.1:0-45890 GCA_023338065.1 Phytopythium montanum
CCTCCTTGCGGTGGAAGATGCCGGCGGCGAGCGCCGCGTCGCAGTCCGTCGCGCGGAACACCTGCGTGAAGTGCGCGGGCTCGCCGGCGCCGCTCGAGGCGATGACCGGGATGCGCACCGACGTCTTGACCTGCTTGATGAGATCCGCGTCGAAACCGGCCTTCTGGCCGTCCATGTCGACGCAGTTGAGCAGCAGCTCGCCGGCTCCCAGCGCCTCGACGGCCTTGGCCAGCTGCACCGCGTCCACGTCGCGGGCCTCGCGGCCGCCGCGCACCGTCATTTGGTACCAGCAGAACTGCTCGCCGTTCGGGCCGGGCTTGGACAGCTGGACGACCGCGTGGCCGCGCGCGCTCTCGTCGTCCAGCGACGCGACGTACACGCGCTTGGGGTCCATGGACACGACGACGGCCTGCGCTCCGTAGACGGCCGAGATGGTCTCGATCGAGCTCGAGCCGTCGCCCTTGTGGCCGTTGGCGTAGTACTTCTCGGCCGCGTAGACGGCGTCGCTGCCGATCGAGACCTTGTCGGCACCCGCGCGGAAGTAGCGCGCCGCCACGTCCAGCGCCGAGTACGAGCGCTGCTGGTCGTCCACGTACTCGCGGATGCCGCCGCCCACCGTGAGCGGCACGAACACCTTCTCCGAGCTCGCCTCGAGCACGTGCAGCATCGGCATGTCCCCGATCGGCTGCTCGCGGAAGCTGCAGATGTTGAGGAACGTCACCTCGTCCGCTCCCTGCCGACCGCCAAGCATCAGGTCAGGTCAGACTGCTGCTATAGCGATCAACATGTCCACTGTCATGAACCGAGCTCACCTCCTGGTAGTAGCGGGTGCACAGGTCCACGGGCTTGCCCATGTTGCGCACGTTGCCATCGCCCGCCGCCTCGCGGACGTCGTACTGGTCGCCCTTGGTCACCACGAGGTCGCCCTGGTCGTTCGAGCGCACGTCCAGACACCTGCAGCAGCCATGAGAACGCGTCAGTGCCCCAGTCACTATCTCACACGCCTGCAAGGCCAGCAACTCACGCGATGACGCGCTTGGACAGCGTGGTGCGCGGCGCGGAGGCGGCGTCCGGGATGGGCTCGTCGTGGTCCGGCATGCTGCCGAGGCTCTCGAGGAAGCCCTGGAGGATGGCGATGCCGACGGCGCCGCTCTTCTCCGGGTGGAACTGCGTGGCCATGACGTTGCCCTTCTGCACGGCGCTGACGAACTCGATGTCGTCGCCGTAGTTGGTCGTCGTGAGCACCCAGTCGGCGTTCTCGGCGCTCTTGTCGGCGCGGAACGAGTGCACAAAGTACACCTTGGCCTCGCTCGCGGGCACGGGCAGCCGCGATAGCAGCGCCGACTTCTTCCACACGCGGATGCCGTTCCAGCCAATGTGCGGCACGGCCACGTGCGTGGACGGGAAGCGCGCGACGGTGCCCTTGACGACGCCCAGGCCCGGCAGCTCGGGGCACTCGTCGCTGCCTTCAAACAGCGTCTGCATGCCGAGGCAGATGCCTAGGAACTTGCGGTCCGCAGCCAGGTACTGCTTGAGCGGCGCCACGTACCCGCTGGCGTTGAGGAACTCCATGGCCTGGCGGAAGTTGCCCACGCCAGGGAAGATGAGCACTTGAGCCGTAAGGATGTCCTCGGCGGTCGCCACCAGCTTGAACGAGTGGCCCGCCGCGCGGATCGCGTTCATGAGGCTGCGCACGTTGCCGGCGCCGTAGTCGAGCACCGTCACCTCCACCATGGCTGGAGCGGGAGCTGGAGCTGGAGCAGGGGCTGGGAACGCGCGGGGGCAGCACGAGGAGCAGGCGCGAAGTAGGCGTCGAGCAGGCAAATGAGCTGGTGGTGGCGCCTTGGTGTGATTGCGCGATTGGGTTGACTTTTTGATTAACGCATCGGATTGGTGGATAAAGCGGATGTTGTGTTGTGATTGGTGGAAAAGATGAGGAAGCTTCTTCTGGTTGTGTGGTGATCGACCTTCATTCGGTACGGGCCAATGTTGAAGTGCATGACTGTTCGATGAGTGGCAATGAGGTCACTAAATGGAGTCAGCTTTTGTGACACTTGTACTGAAACTCACCGCTTTGGAGAGACTGAACCGAACGGATGCAAGAACCTCAAGAGGCAGGCCCTGCAAGATCCTCTTGTTGCTGCACGCTGTTTGTTGACTCCCTAGGCGCTGTTCACCGGACAGAGGCGGCGGTGTCGGGCAGCGCAATGTGACGAAAAGCTGCCGCCCGGATGGCGCGCTGTTGTCGATGGCAAGGCAGCGGGACGCGCCTTTGCCGCTTTGGTCTGTACATCTCGCGCGAACTGGATCCGCAGGCATAGTGAGACCAAGTCGAGTGCGTCGTTGCTTGTCAAACGGACGGCCTTGACTCCCGACTCTCGCGTTGACACACTCTCTACATGCTGCCTGACTTGGTTTCACTATGTCGGTAGGGGCATCGCGGCACCAGCTGGTCTCTTGAGGCCGTGCATTTCTCGTCAGGTGGTTCCCCATACATTCTCCAAGTCATCGTGACATCTCCTTGATCCCGTTGAAGTCGCTCCTTTGCGCCAACGTAAAGGTCTCACTAATCTCGCGATCTTGCCGGCCATACTCAAATCAAGTGTATTTACGTAAAAGAACGCTCAACTTGCTGCTCTCTGCGCGTCGCTCGATCGCTTGTCGGTGCTTGACACCGGCTCGGCAACCTGCTCGGCGTCGGCTCCTCCGCCAGCAGCACTCTTCATTTCTCCTCCCGGCAGCCACCGCTTCCACCTCCACATCATCGATCACACACATTAGCACCATGAAGTTCGCCGCCATCGTCCTCGCCCTGGTCGCCGCCGTCAGCTCCGTGCACGCCGGCGACAGTTCGCTGGGCCACCCCGTGCAGTTCTTCCGCGAGGGTTCTCTCGCCGACGCCTCGACCGGCTCGCTGCGTCGGTACTCCGGCAGCGCGGAGGACACGGTCGTGATCCCGACCCCGCAGCCCACGACGCTGCCGACGCCAGCTCCTACCGACTCTGGCTCGGGCGTGACGCCGGCGCCGACGACCACGTCGGACGACCTGGCGACTCCGGCACCGACCACGACGGACGACGGCTCGACCAGCACGCTCTACGGCGAGCTCGGCGTCGCGTACTCGGTGACCAAGGAAGACGTCGAGGCGGCTTCTTCCTCCTCCTCCAGCAGCAGTTACACTGTCCCGATCGCGGTCGCGGGCTGCGTCGGAGCCATCGCTGCCGTCGCTGGTGTCGCGCTCGTCATGCGCAAGCGCAAGCTGGCCGCACAGGCCGAGGGCAACTCGGAGGAGTACGGCATCGACGTTTCGACGCCCGTCGTCAAGATCGAGTACAACGACGACATCGCCACGCCGGTCGCTTAGGCGGGTCGGCGATGAGTGTGTCTGTGTACTCAGAGGCTCTGCTTTCCGCCTCGTCGAGCGAACCTGAGCGCGGCTACTTCCAGCAAGGGATCGAACCTTGCTGGCGTCCGGATGCCGCGTGACGGGGCTCGGCTGAGGGACCGAAGCGAGCAGAGATTGGTGTTATTATCCGTGCGAAGCGGCGAGCCCAAGTGCAGAGAAGAGAATCTGCCAGGCGAGCCGTCATGGGAGTGAGTGCGCGCGAGCAGCAACAGCGTCCGTGAGTGTACTTGTAGTGAGCATTCTTGTCAACAGCGCAAATACAGAATCGAATCGAGATTGAAATCGAAAGTTGAGGATCGGCTATTTACCGGTAATTAGACATCCTTTGTCAAGTGACGCATGAACTCGTTGACGAGTCTAGTATCGTCACGTTGTGTGTAAAACCACGGCAACGACCCGAAGAAGTCGGCACGAAAAGTTGCGAGGCAAGTGCGATCTCGCGACGCCAACACTCTCGCAGTTGGTCGAGTCCGAAGTGGCCATCCCGAAGAGCTTGGACTGCGCAACAGCAGCTCCGAGTCCATGACCTATCATCACCCACCATGGATGCCGTTTGTGGTGCTCGCGGCAAATGGCCAACCACGAAAGTTTCGTCGCTTAATTGATGATCCAAAACGCCACTTCAGTCGACGCTGCTGCAACTTCAGCCTTCCTTTCTTGTGGTCGCGAAGCACTTTCGTCCCGCTTTCTGGGCGAGTTGCGAGAAGATTGCCAAAATTTTGATTTTGCATCCAGACGGGAGGTCGCCCCCACAATTTACCGTCTAACCCATAGGCTATCTTCACCCTCCTCGTCAATCAAGACTTATTTAACCTTACATAAATCTCGCTCTTCAATCAATAACTCGTGCAAACACCTGTCTAACTCGCCACTCTTACTCCATGCCACCCGTCCCGTCCCTTCCTCGAAGACTGCACCAATCACGCGCGCACCTGTCGCATACGCCCCCACAACGGCTTGCTTGTATGGCGAGCGGCTCCACATCGCCAAGTGCCGGACGCCTTCCGTCCTGTGGACCCACTCGCCATCCACTCGGGGAACGCGCACGCCTCCTTCCTCCTTCCTCCTTCGCCCCTCGTGCTCTGGCCCCCCGCCTCCTCTCCGGTCGCGGGCCGTAGACTTTGCCAGCCATTCCGCTGCTTGCCACGACTCGAAGGGCCCGCGCTCTGCTACTCCAGCTGCCAGTCCGCCGCCGCCTCCTCTCCGCGTCGGCCATGCCGCCCACACAGATCCTGTCCGCGCTCGAGGACGAGCAGATCCAGCGCCTCATGGTGGCCGAGGACGCGCTGCCGTCGCTCGCGCAGCAGCTGCCGCCCGTCGCCGAGCACTGCACGCGGCTGTACCTGTGCCGCCACGGGCAGACGGACTACAACCTGCAGCGCAAACTGCAGGGCCGCGGCGTCGACATGCCGCTGAACGCGGCCGGCGTGCTGCAGGCCAACTACCTGGCGCGCTCCATGCGCGGCGTGCCGCTGCGCGCCATCTACAGCAGCTCGCTGCGGCGCGCGCGCGACACGGCGAGCATCGTGGCGCAGCGGCACCCCAAGCTCGAGGTGCAGGCGTTCGACGAGGTGCAGGAGATGAGCTTCGGCGAGCTCGAGGGCCACGCGCTGGACGTGCTCGAGGACCAGATCCACGCCATCTTTCGCGTGTGGGAGCACGGCGACTTCTCGGCGCGCTTCCCGGGCGGAGAGAACCCGCTGGACGTGGTCGCGCGCGGCTTCGCCAAGATCGACGAGGTCGTGCGCGCCGCAGAGCCCAAGGACGAGGTGCTCTTCGTCACGCACGGCCGCTTCAACAAGATCGTGCTGGCGCAGATGCTGCACGGCGCGCTCACGCACATGCAGGAGATCAAGCAGGAGAACACGTGCGTCAACGTCGTCGACTTCGACCGCAAGGCCATGGTCTACCGCCCCGTGGCGCTCAACAACATCAGCCACCTGCCGTCGTCGCCGGCGCTGTAGACTGCGGCCCCCTCGGCCATTGGCGCCGAGGCGAAGCCTGAACATTCACATAGAGGCAGGGCGAGTTGTCGTCGCTGCAAGTAGATAGAGCAGAGATGTAGAGAGCTGTAGAGAGAGGACGCACGAGCAGTAACTTAAGCGGATGTGGTGCGTGGCCGTCAAGCGAGTGAGTTGTTGGTGTCTGTCATGCTCTAGGTATCGCCGGGCAGCAGCTTGGAGAGTACGAGAGGGTCAATCTGAGCCAGTCCGGTGTTGACTATGGCTGCAAGTCGCTCGCTTTGTGTCACGAGCGTGGCGACTCGGATTGCGAACGCGTTGTCTGGGTGAACAAGCACGAACTGTGAGGCGGTTTGTATGGGCCAGAGGAGAGGGAGCGACCACTGACCTGGCTCGAGGAAGCCGCTGCAGAGCAGATACGCCACGTAGACGGCGGCGAAGGCGCCGCTCTTGGCGGAGAGTAGCGCGGCTGGCCAGGGCGGGAGTGCCATGCATCGCGAAGCCTTGTCCGCCGCCCAGTCGACCAGGATCTGGGCAATGTCGATGGCTGGGTTGTCGATATGCAGAGGAGCGTCGAGCATTGGCGGCGGCCACTTGCAGCGCGTCACAAGCAGCGCGAGGACCTCCTGCGAGGAGCAATTTGGTCAGCTTGGATTATGCTTGGTGTTGGTATTGGAGGTGTGGAGGAGAACTCACTGCGACATCGCGACTGGAGTCGTGACGGAGTTGAGAGCGGACGTTGGAGAGGAATGCGGTGTACTGCTCCTGGTCCGCGGCCGAGCGGGCGTTGATGGCGTTCCGCTGAAGCGTCGACGCGATCTGATGCAGCTTGATCGTGCGCGGTAGCATCTGGTAGCTCTCCACCGGTGGCACGGTCACCGGTCCATTCAGGACTGGCAACTCGCACGTTGACGTCAATATGGATCGCTCTTTGCTGCTCAACCACACAGACGTACCTGCGACGGTGATTGGCTTAAAGCACTTGCTGACAGCAAGCGCAATGGACGATGAAGCGCGTGCGCGTTGCGCTTCGACCGCCGCCTTGGCGAGGAAGCGGCTGCCGTCACCAGTAGTCTTCAGTTTGGATTGATTGTCCAGTACATTTGGAGACTGCGAGACGTACGAGATCGTCGCAGTGCTGACAAGCTCAGCGTCTGGATACGCTTGCCGCTGCGCTCGCGCTTCAGCCAGTACGAGCGCCAGCAGCTCGGAGCGGATGGGGCTCGACGCTAGGAATGGACTCATGAGGATCGCGCCAAGCAGATGCTGCGTTGCTGCGCAAGGCTCAGCGTCAGATCTACCCCCTCCACCGCTCATACAACGTATGGAACTACTCTTCACCTTGCTTTAGGTCCGATTGGCGCAGCAGCGCGCCTGGCTCGAGCGTCGGCAGCGTCGTTAGGGGGAAGCGCGAGCGGAATGCTGTGTCCGATTCCGACTCTGACTGCTGCTGCTCCTCGCCGCGCACCGCCGCTGCTTCCACGATGGCGGCCCACCGCAGCGCGCGGCGCAGCGACTCAGCGTTCCATTGGACCAGCTCGCGGGTCTGCGAGCGGTTGACGAGCGCCAGGAACGTACGCACCGCCGCCTCCTCCTCCTCCGCCATCGCCATCTCCATCTCCATCATCCGGCATCCGGCATCCGGCATCGTTTCGTGGTGATGAATGTTGCACGAAGGTCGCGCAAGGGAGTTACTTGATGGCGTACAATTCGTTAAAAAGAGGGACGAGTACGACTTACGATTGGCTAAAAAGGAGTTTTGGGGACTGTGTGGCGCGAGCCCCCAACAGCCAGGCAAAAGATTTCCCCGCCCCACGACCAAAGGACCGAGGCAAAGGCACCGTTCGTGAAGATGGCGGCGACGATTGCGCGTCCCTCGGGCGAGACCCTGCGCGGCAAGCAGAAGGAGAAGGACGTGCGCATGTCCAACATCATCGCGGCCAAAGGTGCGTGCTTGTTGCGCGTCCAGGCGGTCTTTAGGGCCGGAGATATACGCACACACACACACAACTAACGACTCCCCTATCGACAGCGATCGCGAACGCCATCCGCACGAGCCTGGGCCCGCGCGGCATGGACAAGATGATCCAGCAGGGCGACGGCGAGGTGATCATCTCGAACGACGGCGCGACGATCCTGTCGCAGATGCAGGTGTACCACCCGACGGCCAAGATGCTCGTGGACCTGTCCAAGTCGCAGGATATTGAGGCCGGCGACGGCACCACGAGCGTGTGCGTGATCGCCGGCGCGCTGCTGTCTGCGTGCGAGGACCTGCTGATGAAGGGCATCCACCCGACCAACATCTCGGAGGCCTTCGGGCTGGCGGCGGTCAAGGCGGAGGAGATCCTGACGTCCATCGCTCGCCCCGTGGACCTGGCGAACCGCGAGGAGCTCATCCACTGCGTCAACACGTCGCTATCGTCCAAGGTCATCTCGGAGTACGCGGACCGGCTGTCGCCCATCGCTGTGGACGCGGTGCTCAAGGTGATCGACATTGCCACGGCCACGAATGCGGACCTGAACACGATCCGCGTGGTCAAGCAGCTGGGCGGCACGATCGACGACTCGGAGCTCGTGGCCGGCCTCGTGTTCAGCAAGGGCTTCGACAAGGCGGCGAGCTCGGATGCGCCGACGACGATCGAGGACGCCAAGATCGCGCTCATCCAGTTCTGTCTGTCGGCGCCCAAGGCCGACATGGAGAGCAACGTGGTCATCAACGACTACGCGGCCATGGACCGCATCCTGCGCGAGGAGCGCAAGTACATTCTCAACCTGTGCAAGCGCATTAAGAAGGTCGGCGCCAACGTGCTGCTCATCCAGAAGAGCATCCTGCGCGACGCCACCAACGACCTGTCGCTCCACTTCCTCGCCAAGATGGGCATCCGCGTCATCACGGACGTGGAGCGCAACGACATTGAGCACATTGCCACGACGCTCGGCTGTCTTCCAGTCGCCAACATTGAGTACCTGACGCCCGAGAAGCTCGGCCACGCTGGGCTGGTGCACGAGGAGACGCTGGGCGGCCACAAGGTAGTCAAGATCACCGAGGTGGAGAACCCGGGCAAGACCATGTCGATCCTCGTGCGCGGCTCCAACAAGCTCGTGCTGGAGGAGGCCGAGCGGTCGCTGCACGACGCGCTGTGCGTCGTCCGCTCGCTGGTCAAGAAGCGCTTCCTCATCTGCGGCGGCGGCGCGCCGGAGATCCACCTGGCGCAGAAGCTGGCCGAGTATGGCCGCACGCTGCACGGGTCGACGAGCTACTGCCTGCAGGCGTTCGCCGAGGCGCTCGAGGTGATCCCGTACACGCTGGCGGAGAACGCGGGGCTGCACCCGATCGGCATCGTGACGGAGCTGCGCGCCAAGCACGCGCTCGGACAGGTCAACATGGGCATCAACGTGCGCAAGGGAGCCATTAGCGATATGTATGAGCTCAGCGTGCTGCAGCCGCTGCTCGTCAACACGAGCGAGATCGCGCTCGCCACCGAGTGCGTGCGCATGATCCTCAAGATCGACGACATCGTCATGGTGCGGTAAGCTGCTGGCTGCTGCGGGTGCAAGCTCCGAGGTCACGGGTAGGGGAAGCGGAGCAAGGCGGGGGACGCGGAGCTGAGGCAGGCAACGTTCAGACGCAGACGGTGCCCGTGCGGCGCCAGTATGGGGAGCCGTAGGGCACAGGAACACATGCACCAGCAATTCGAGCGCGAGTATTGATTATGCAATGCGTATGGCTTGATGTGTGGAGGTGGGAAGGCAGGCAGCATCCTTCTGTCGTTGCCGAGTTACAGGTCACGGAGAGTAAATTTTCATTACTTTACGATACAAAGTTATAATTTTACCTTCGTCACACTCCATGACTGTAGTTACGGACACAACATAGTCTATTTCTGCAGTTTACGCAATTATTGCGTTAAAACTCACCCTATTTCTGTAATTATGTCAACTGTCGGCCTTCAGGCTCAAACGCACACTTCGGCCACAATCTCCGATTCCAAAGGACAAGCAAGCGCCAGCAAGAAAGGACGGCCTGCAGCTGGGCCGGCCCTGCTGCTCGCTCCCCGCGCTTCTTGCCGCCCCCTCCAGACCCATGGGGCGTCCCCGCAAGTCTCCGCGCGGCGCGGCAGCCACCCGTGACTCCCCGGCGGCGTCTGCGGCGTCTCCGGTGGCGGAAGAAGCGCCGAATGAGCCCCAGAACGTCTGCGGCAACCCTTTCTGCGGCGCCGTGTTGACCAACCGCGTGACCAAGTACTGCGAGGACAAGCCCAACTGCCAGCGGTACCGCGCCGTGTTCCTGCACTGCGCCTTCCGCCGGGTTTTGGCGCGCGCGGGACAGATCGAGGGCGAGGGCGAGGCTGAAGGCGGCACGCACGGGGTAGACGATGAGGCTTTCTCCATCCCTCGGCGCAAGCGGAAGATGTCGGACGATGATGCGCCGCTGCAGGTGCCAGGCGCGAAGAAGAAGAAGAAGGACAGGTCCCAGAGGAAGTCCAAGGAAGCTGCTGCGAGGTCGCGGTCCCCGAGCGACGGGCAGGACGCCGTACCGACCGAGATGCGCGTGCGGAGGCGGCACATTCAGCAGCACGTCGAGGCTGCAGCGTCAGCGGCGGCGAGCGGGCAACAGGGGAGTGCTGTGTCGGCTTCGGCAGCCTCTGCCGCTGCTGGGGAAACAGCTCGACCGGCGGGTTCACGAGCAGCGACAGCTGCTCAAGCTGTCAAGCAGATGGACATCGAGATCGTGGCGCTCGGTGCGTCGAATCAGGCGACCAACTTTGCGGGAGGCGGCAGGTACGTGCAGAGTGGGAACCGGACGGCAGGTCCAACGTTGGTGCCGCCTCCGCCCGTGACAGCTCGACCGCCGCCTCCACCGCCGCCGCCGAGCGTTTCCCGTCCTCCTCTTCCCCCCAAAGCTCCGTATAACCCTATGAGTGCCGCTGCAGATGTCCCTGTGGCTAGACAGGCCGGTAGCGCGCCGAGTGGTGTGCCATACGAGCCTTCGTCTGCAGTTCCGCAGGATCCTCGAGCATCCAGTACCAGCACTCCGAACGGCATCTTCAACGCTGGATCGGCTTCAAGGACGCAGTCGCCTTTCCCCAACTCGAGCGCATCGAATCCTGTCGCCAACAATGGATCGTCTAGGCCAAGCACGATGCGGATCTCTGCAGCCGACTATATATCCGCTCGCAGAGTGCACGAGACAGCCGGGTCTGTTCCTGCTTCGACCGGGTCGAGTTCCACACGGGCGGCCGTCCCTCCTCCACATCCCCCAGCATCGGAGAGGTACCCGTATCCTCGAGACAACTACCGGTCCGACAGCCCAGACTTGTCTTTTTCGGACTTTGAACAGCCCACGGGACGCGAGTTCGCGCCGCCGCCAGCTCGTTCGTCGGCACCGGCGGCTGCTCAAGCCGACTACCGACGAGAGTCTAGCGAGCGAGCGCCATTGTCAAGGAGTTTGAGTCACTCGGACGATCGGAGCCGACTCCCGCCTCCGCCAAACACTCGTCCAGACTACAGACGGAGCTACAGCGACTCTACCGCCCAGCAGAGCTCGAGTCATCGTGATGACAGGTATGTTCAGTCGTCCACTGGTGATGCTTACCGCAACGTTGGTGACTATCCAGAGGAGAGGCGCCGCGATTCGACCAGCTATCGCTCGGTGGATGACATCGCTCGGGCGGAGGAGTACGCTCGTGTCAAGCGGGATGCCAATCACCGAGATCCGCGTCAAGACCGCTTCGACAACGGCTATCAGCGTGATCGACTATCGCCTCGTGAGGCTTCTGTTGGACCGAGGCCGCACCTCGACGCTGGCGGCGTCCGTCGTGAAGAGCGAGAGCAGCAGGCGGTTCGTCCAGCTCCGTCGGTCTCGAGCGATGTCAGCGCCAGTTCGAGCACGAAGAGTTCACCCTACGAGATCGAGCCGCCCAAGTTTTCCTACCACGACAAGTTTGTGGCCGACCTGGTGTCGGTGATGATCTGCGAGATCCCGCATGCGATCGGAGCGGTCATGAACGAGACCAAGAAGGCGCGGAAGATGAAGTGGTACCTGGACTACGTGGATCGCGCAGCCAAGCTGTTTGGGCCGGACGTGAGTATTGAGATCAAGAACCACAAGGCGGTGATGCTCGTCAAGCAGTGCGAGTGGCTCGTGATCGAGGACATGTCGACGACCAGTTTGTACACGCGAGTGCTGCATCGCCTTCTAGACGAAGCGCTGATGTGGCGGCATATGCGAGAGGAAGCGGAAGCGCGCCTCTCGAAAGCGAGACGCGATTTCGGCAGCGGCGCGGACTTGGGGATCACGTTTATCCAGGCGTGGAATCTTCTCAAGACGTTCAGCTCGACCGGGTTTATTCCTCTCGAGAAACAGGTACGGTACTTTTGTGGCACACGGAAGCACCATTGGTCTTTCTCGGTTGGCAACGTGGAGATCGGAAGCGGCAGCCACGAAGACAAGCGCATGGCGTTCAATTTCGCCACCACCGCGAGCATGAAATTCCTGCTGAGCCTGCGCAGCCCCGAGACTCAAAGGCAGCACTTGGAGAACTCGTCAAGCAGCAGGGAACGCAGTCAAGTTTCGTCGGAGAGAAGCGATCGCGATGATCGGGACCGAAGCGATCGAGACGATCGAGACCGAAGGTATGAGAGTCGACTGGTTGAACCCGATCGAAGACGATCGGAGACGCGAGGTGATGTCGGCAGCGGTGCAAGCAGGTCGCCGGTTGTGGCTGCTCAAGCAACGGAACCCTCCCGTTCAAACGGACCCTCCGGTTCTCTGGCAGGATTGCCAACTGAAGACAAAAGACCGTCGATCAACAGCGACGGTGTCCAAGGCTCAAGTGGAGCAGGTTCAGCTCGAACTGTTGTGGGTCAAGCAGCGTCGCGGACCGCGTCTCCCGTTTCTTTCAGTGGGAATCGCGCTGACCCGGCAGTTGTGACGGATACCGACGTGTCGGACGTCCCGGGGCAACCTGTGGATCCTCGATTGCTGCGTCGTCCCCCGACTGACCCCAGGCTGCGGCGTCCTCCGCTGCCAAACCCTCCTCGAACGGTCGGCTCAGCGTCTGACCCGAGAACACAAGTCGCAGCTCCAAATCCTCGCACAGGGGCGACTTCCAAGCCGACGACTCAACGTCCGACCGCAGATCCTCGGACTCGAGTTGCACCGAGAGACCCAAGAAGATCCCCGGCAATCGGTAGTGCTGCTCCAGCCTCCATCGGTGCGAACGCAGCGATCGCACGGCCGATCGATCCCAGCGAAGACGAGATGAGCATCAGCGACGACAGCGACCGCGGTGCGTCCTGCCTCTTGCTTTGACCGTCAATTGTGGTCATCCGAGAGGTTCGTAAGTGCTGACAAGACTCGTGACGATGACAACCTATACAGAGCGCAAGACTGCTCGTCAAGCCCCCAGCAAGCCGCAGCCAACCCTAGTGCCGACTGCGCAAGACACGACGTGCCACTTCTGTGCCATGATCCGGCTGAGCAAGCCGGACGCCGTCGACGCCAAGTGTTTCCGTTGCCAGGCCAAGACGGCCTCTGGCACGGTGTGAAGGAAAAGAGGAAGCGCTTCTCAAGCTGCGTCGCGCAAGTGTATCGAGATTATAGACCGCGCGCTGCTTGGCTCTTTGCTTGCTGCCCGTGCGCCATCCACGCCCTAGGTACGGAACCCACCCACCTGCGCTGCCGTGTAATGAAAGTCAATCGAGTTGACGCCAGGGACCCACGCGCGCGTCAGCCGGAGCTAGGCGCTCTTGAGCAAGTCGCCGAGCTCCCAGATCATGACGGCTCCCTCTGCACCGACGGTGACAACTTCGCGGCGGTCGGGCGAGATCTTGACGGCCAGGATGGCTTCGCTGTGGCCCCTGCCGGTCGCCACCGTCTCGCCGTTGTCGTAGTGCCAGAGCTTGAGCAGTCCGTCGCGTCCGCCAGTGGCGAACAAGGTGCCCGAGGCCTCGATGTCCATGGCCAGCAGCTCCTGCTCGGCCGCCTCCTCGAGCATGCGGATGGCCTCGCCATCGAACGCATCGAAGTACGTCACGCGCCGGTCCGAGCCGCATGTGATGAGCTGACTCTCGTCTGGATGGTACAGGATGCGGCGGAAGACGGTGGACGCGAACATGGCCTGCGTGCGCACGAACGTCTCGAGGTTCCACACGATGCACGAGCCGTCCGACGACGCGCTGACGCACGAGCCGCCGTCTTTGGCCACTTGGATGGCGTTCACCGGCCCGCGGTGCTCCTTGAGCGACGCCTCCATGGTCTGTCGAGCTGCCGAGATGCGCCACACACGGACGCGGCCATCCTTACCGCCAGTGACGAGCTTCCACTCCTTCGCTGAAGACGACGACGCTCCTCCACGACCAGCATGAGGACCAGCCGGAGCGCAGACGGCGATCGCGGTCACCGCCTCGTTGTGCGCGTCTTGGATGACGAACTTGAGCTTGCCGCTCTCGGGGAAGAAGGCGCGCACCTTGCCGTCGTCCCAGCCGCTCACGATGGTCGAGCCGCCCGGTGTCAGGTCGAGACAAGTGCATACGAGGTTGGGCACCTGGATGCGCAGGATCTCGTTCCCGAGACGCGCGTTCCAAATGCGCAGGTCCGTCTTGGAGCATGTGACGAACAAGTGCGCGTTTTCGGCGGCCGCGCGGTCTGGAGAGCTTGGGAAGACGACGTCATTGATGCTGCTGTAGTGACACGTGGACGCGAGCTCGACCTGCAGCTCGCCGTTGTTGGTCAACTTGAAGCGGTACGTGTTGCTCTGGTTTGTGCCCGCGAAGAAGTCTCCGTGCGCGCCTTCGCTGATGGACGTTATGCCGCCTAGCAGCTTCTCCATGCAGTCTGTCGGGATCGCATGCGAAGAGTTCATTGCTGCTGACATGGAGCCAGGCTTGAGCACCGCCAAGTGTCCGTCTCCGGCGCCTGCAAGCACGAACCGCCGGTTCTCCTCGTCGTCGTGGACGATGACGGACGAGATGCCCTGGCTGAAGCGCTCCTTGGTCGTGCGGCTGTACCGCGGCTTGTGCGTGCCGACGGGCGGGAAGAGGCAGTTGGGCTTGGTCAAGTCGCAGTCGAGGATGATCTCGAGCAGGTCGCCCGTCTTGGTGCCGCAGTACGCCACCTTGTCGTCCGGAGACACGCCGATGCACGTGACGATGCGCTTGAGGTTGCCCAGGTTGGCGCGCAGCGGGTGCAGCTTGCGGTGCTTGAGGTCCACGCGCCAGACCGTGATGGCATAGTTGCCGCCAGTGACCAGCAAGTCGTCGTTCGCCTGCGTGTGGAACGGAGCGAGCACGAGCGTCGAGTCGTCTCCGGACGGCGTGCCGCACACGGGCTCGCCGGTCGCCATGCTCCAGCACACGAGCGCGTTGTCGTCCTGTCCCCCGACCGTGAACAAGTGGCTGTCTCGAGCCGAGAAGGCGGCGGCTTGGACGCGGCCCATGTGCAGCACGAGCCGGAAGAGCGCGCAGTCGCTCTGGTCCGCGCGCTCGGCCATCTCTCGAGTGGCTCGCGCCAGGTCCCAGACGATCACGGGCGCCTTGTTGCCGCGCGACTTGCAGAGCTGGCCGGACGCGAGCCGAGAGCCGTCGTTCGACAGCGCCAGGCACGTGATGACGTCCGAGTGGCCGCGCAGGAAGCACTGCGTGTTGCGCCGCAGGTCCTTGACCACGACAGCGAGGCCGAGCGAGTAGATCAAGTGGCGACCGTCCGTCGTGTACAGCAGCGTGTTGGTGAACGAGCCTGCCCGCAACACAAGCCACCGGGAGTGAGTCCAAGTACGACCGACAGACATACACAAGCACCAGACGTACCATTGTAGCCTATCACGCGGCGCAGCTTGAGTTCCTTAGCGGCCATGACGACGCTCTTGGTGACCCAAGGCAAGGCTCTGCGGAGGTGGTGAACCTGCTGTGTGGCACCTTTAAAGACCGGGGGCCGAACGGACGGAGGGGTTTCAAGCATGAAGAACCAACGAGAAACGACCGCTCGCCGTGTCGTTTCCTCTCTATTCGCTGCGCATGAGCACCAGCCGGACGCTAAAGATACCTGGTCACTGACGGGTCGAGCGGAGGTCCTCGCGCTGGGCCTTCTTGAACTTCTTGCGGAGGCTGCGCTTGCGGCTGAAGGCTCCGTCCAGCGACGCGGCGCCGGCCTCGCGGATCTTGTCCAGCACCAGCGCGCTCTCCTTGGACACGATGTTGGTGACTACAAAGAGCAGATCGGTCAGTGAACTTGGCTGGTCATCAAGACAGGAGTGGGAAGAAAGCAAGACTCACCGCGGCCGGTGGCACCAGCGCGAGCCGTCCGACCGATACGGTGCAAGTAGCTCACGACGTCGTTCGCGAACTCGAACTGCACCACATGACCGACCTGTCGCGAAGGAGACTCGAGCATCAGAAGCCAACCAACCACCAACGACTTCACTTGGGGGATAGCATCCTCACCTTGGTCGTGTCGAGGCCACGGGCTGCAATGTCGGTGCACACGACCGTGACGTTGGCGTCCGCGTCGTCGAGCTGGCGTAGCACCTCTTGACGCTCCGCACTCGGCACTTCCTTGTGATACAACGCGCAGTTGGCGAGCTGTTTGTCGTCGCGGAGGAAGTCGAAGAGCGCGCTGGCGCTCGCGATCGAGTTGGCGAACACCAAAGTGTTGCCCGGACTCTCGTCGTCTCTCAGGATCTCGAAGGTCAATTCGCACCGCGCGAGGTCGGTGTCAGCGTCGCTGGAGGCCTCGAACGTCTCGAGATCGCGCCAGTCGACCGTGAGACTCGGCAATGTGCGGTGGAAGTCCTGCGTGAGAACAAGTGAGTTGACCTATCAACATGGAAGTGGATGGAGCCAGGTCGAGGTTGAACCTGTGTGAGTGCAAAGTGCGCGTTCGGGAACTTGTGCTCGATGAATCCTCGCACCGACCGCTTGCCGTAGTCCGGGATGGTCGCGTATCAGTCAGTCAGACAACAACACACGTCACAGATCGGTCAAGGACACTCCCCTCGTCCATCCATCTCACATGCACACCACGACCACGCATGCAACCTCCTATGAATACACCATAGTGGAGAGGATATGGCACTGAAGATGGTCTGCGTCCGGCGTTCAGCCACGTCCTCGTCCCGGATCTGGTCCTCCTCCGTCTCCTCTTGGTCCTCCACATCCGACAGGCTGCCGTCGTCCACCTCGTTCAGCTCGGCGCGCAGCACTGGCTGGTTGCGGATCGTGGCCAGCAGCTGCTTGGTGTCCTTCTCGAACCCTCCGGATAGCAACATGTCGGCCTCGTCCACGACCACGACCTCGGTGAACGCGAAGTCCCTGGGACTCGACACCCGCATGAGCGCTCGAGGAGTCGCGATCACTATCGGCGTCGCTCGCTTTCGCCGCTGGCTGAGCTGCTGCTGCGTAGACGACAGCGCGACGGCGGACGCGGCCAGCTCGGGCTGCAGCGCGTGAAGTACGGCCGCGACCTGGCGCACCAGGTCGGCTGAAGACGTGAGCACGAGCGCCACGGGCAGCCGGACGCGGTTTAGAGGCAGCGGGTGCCGCTCCAGCCGCTGTAGCACTGGAAGTAAGTATGCCAGCGTCTTGCCGCCGCCGGTTTCGGCCGCGACCACCACGTCGTCGCCATGTAGAGCCGCAGGGATCGCCTGGCATTGAGAATTGAAAGTGTCAGAAGGTGGAGAGGTGTGGCGAGTGGACGACTGTTGAGCGAAGACCTGTTGCTGCGCTGCGGTGGGATGAGAGACGCCTAGACGCTTGAGCCGCTGCACGAGGTCGTCGCTGAGGCCTAGAG
The DNA here is from genome assembly GCA_023338065.1 of Phytopythium montanum. Taxonomy (NCBI): domain Eukaryota; phylum Oomycota; class Peronosporomycetes; order Pythiales; family Pythiaceae; genus Phytopythium; species Phytopythium montanum. Next base: position 17,156 of record JAADXY010000124.1, read on the forward strand.
AGTGGAAGCGCGAGCGCTGGACGAGTGTTGGGAGTCGTGGAGACAGCAGAGGAAGCGACCGCCGCAGCCGCAGCAGCATGATGGTGGCAAGTTGCTGGTCAAATGGCTGCCGAGTTGCCTTTGGTTGGGTGGTGGAGGCGCTCTGATTGGATAAAATGATGGGAATGAAATAAAACACAGTTTTGGAATATGACGATTTGTGGGCAGATTTGCGCTCGAGAAATCCCACATTTTACCTTCGTGAGTCAGAAGCAATGGGAAATTATATTTCGACATGTCGCGTTTCACTCGTGCTTTTAGACAAAGGGATAGGGTTCAACAAACATTCCAGTGTGTTAAACGGCGAGGATGTGCGCACAGAATTCAGCCAATCGGGCACTGCAACTCCGTATGGTGGACACATTGAGGGGCAACACGAACTTTTTGCCGGTTCAGATAACAAGCACCTTGCTAAATGTTCTGGCGCTGCTTTCTTTACCAGTCGGCGTATTTTTGCGTGACGATCCCCGCCGAGCGAGCCCTGTCCTCTCCTGGAGGACTTTGCATCCGCGCTGCCATCGATCACAATTCTCTGTAAATCACTGTAATGTCAAAATTGGCTTGTACTTGTACTTGGAGTATTTGATTCACAATCCGTTCTCGCTCGAAGCTTTCAAATTCAAAATTTGGCGCGAAAAACTTGGCGCCTGTCCTGGTACGCTCCTTCCCTCGCCTGCCAGCAGCTGGCCCAAGCGGGCTCCTAAATAGAAGCGTGGCCGTCTCCAACCTCCTGCATACTCACTGCAAGACGTGATGGCTGGCTGCAAAGACCACCCGGCTCCGCCTCAACTCCATGGCGTGTTTTCTACGTCCGAGGCGCGTCATTGTGTGCATTTGCATTGGCTCTCCAAAGCTAGCGAGCGGTACAGTATTCTAAATCCAAGAGAAACCTTGACCAAAGGCGCATGGCGGTGTGGCTGGATTGTGACCACTCAATAGTACGACTGGATGTGTCCCCACGCGCTGGAGAAATGCGAAAAAGAACTTGGGGGACAATACGCTGGTCATCAGTCTCGCTGAATGGCTGTTTGAACTGGTCGCGGGTCTATTTGCGTTGGGGTGCGCACCAAAGTACGCACCGTGTACGCACGCCGTGTGGCCATGCCTCCCTGCGTTTTTTCCATTCGCACCAAAGTACTGGGCATTTGTATCGCACCATAGTGTATCCAGCATGTTGCGGTTGAAGTGCTTCTGGGTCAAAATATGATGTGCACCACATTAAAACTTGAAGTTGCCTTTTTGGACAGAGTGATTGCTGCAAGAAGCCCAACGAATTGGCTGATGCGACCGGACCGGGCCGGTTTCTCTGTTTGGCGACGGAGAAATGAAGCGGGAAGCAGGCCGCGCAGACACGCGCTTCAAAACCAAAGCAGCAGCCCACGGGTTCTTTGTTTGAGCACAAAAACAATAAGCGCTGGCGCTCAAGTCGCACCTCTTTGTTGCCACTCGTGGACCGCTAATTATGCCCGTAAATGCTCGCGTAAAAAGCGCCACACGTCAGCGTTTTGTGTGGTACACCAATCTGCAGCATGGTGACGGAGTCCTGAAGCAAATGAGACGGAGATCGGAAGAAGTGCGTGCGTCCTGCAGTTCAACGGCAACGAGAATGGGCATGTTAACCGCAATGCATTGTGCTCAATTGCAGCCGGCATCCACTGCGAACCAGTTTGGACGGGAACTCGGCGACACATAACTGCTCACTACGTGATGGACGGACGGACGGACGCCTGCCTGCCTGCCTGCTTCTCGCTGCTTGATCATTGGCGGCGTCTATGGCGTCGTCGACGATTTGTTGCATGGGCTCCGTGGCACACATGCCTTGATGATATCATGAGTCCGACACCATGAGGCCATCGAAAAGAATCGCGATAACACATCGTAAAACCCCGGAGGAGAGGTGAATTACGCACGGATCCGGGCAAAAAGACACGTAAAACGCCAGGTTCGTGGCAAAATGCAGCCTATTTTTGTCGCCGCTGATCTTGAAGAGGTTTTATACAGACGATCTTTGCCCTTTTTGAGCGCTTGTCTATCCCACGGACCTGGTGTTTAACATCGCGCCAAGGGCTAGGGTCGTCCGCAATACAAATGCACTGAAAAAGTGACGCTCGGGACAAAAGCGCGGGCAACTCAAAATACGGTGGGACTTGGATGCCGCTCGGTTGCAGCGGAAATGCAGCAGCCTGCAGCGTCTTTGCGGCCAGCCTCCTGTGGTTGGGGACGCAGCTCGTCCGAAAAACGCGCGCCGTTCTTACGAGACTTGATGTTTGTATGTGTTGGCGTCGGTTCTTGGAAAATAAACGCGCCGAGAGCTCCAACTTGTGGTCATTTGCGCGCGCGTCTTGACGCCTTTTTGGCTTGTTGTGGCCCCGCCCGCCAGTCTCTGGGTCGGTCATTCCTCGATTTGCTCTGTGATCTCCACATCGACACATCCACACTCCACACTCTCTGCGTGCTTGTCGACAAGCGCGCGATCCTCCTCCAGACACGACGACGACGACCAACACGTTCTACCCCAACATGCTCAACCGGCCCAGCTTCCAGCGCTACTCGCCGTCCATGCGCGAGCTCGACATGATGGGCCGTACGCCGACGCTCCCGGGACTGGCGCTGCCCGCTCCCCTGCCGCAGACCTCGTGCAGCCTCAACCGCGCGAGTCCCGTCGCCACCGCCTCCACTTCCACGATGGCGTTCGGGCCGACGGACTGGCGCGCGGTGACCGAGGACCTGCGCCGCATGCGGTCCAGCAACGTGGTGCTCATCGAGCGCATGCTGCGCAACCACCAGCCGCACGACGTGCTGAGCCAGGTGCCCGAGAACACGGACTGGCGCTCCAAGACGTTCAAGCTGGCGCTCAAGATCGAGCGCCTCATGTTCAAGGCCGCCAAGTCGCGCGAGGACTACCTGGACCAGGAGACGCTCGCGCGCCGCGTCAAGATCCTCTCGCGCCACCTCGTGCGCATCCGCATGCGCAAGAACGCGCTCGCCGACGGCTTCCCGACCCGCTCGTAAGCTGTCCCCTGCTACAGGAATGGTCTGTCATCAGACTGAGAAGCACGGACGACCGGTGCTCGAGACGGCTTGGGTAGCGAGAAGACCAGAGTGTGCGCGGTGTTGGTAGGCCACACACAGTATTTATTCCACCGCCACATTTGCGTCCGTTCAAAGGTTGTGATCCCTCCCCCCCACACTCCATTGCACATTACTGCATGCATTTTGGTCGCCGTCCTGCTCCCGAGGACCATGCAGCAAAACAGGTGGACATGCTTCTGGAGGGACTCTCGGTGCCGACTCATCGACAATGGGGGGCGACGCCATCCCCCTCTAGGAAGTACACTTGCATCTACATGGTGTTAAACCGCTCTTCTTCACGTCGGTATCAATGCAGCGCCAAGCAACATCAAAGTCCAGGGAGCGACATCATCACCAAGCAAGCAAGTCTCCGCCTTCGCTTTCCGTGGCAAAAAATCTATAACCAGTCCCTAACCGACCGCACTTAAAGTTCAACATCTGACTCATTTCTATTTTACGCCCAATCAGAGGCCTTCTCCTAAGATTTACGGCCCAGATAGCTTTCTACCGGCATCTTCGGCGCTGCAAAAAAGCTGCTCGATGGGAACTTCCTTTGGCTTCTCCGCCTTTGTTCAGACGGCGCGCCAATGTGATGGACAGCGGGCATTTTTTGACGGCGATCATGGAAGGCGGCGGCGCGTTTCCAGCTTCCAGCGGCGAGAAAAGAAATGCGCCGCCGATTGCATTTTGCAAACAAATTGCATGCTTGTTGTATCGTTTTTTGGCTCAATTCGACATATTTGTATTTTTCGCCGCATTTATTTTAGAAAACTGTGCTTTTTCGCGGCATTGCGATGTGTCACAAAACCACGAACAGAGTTCTAGCACCAACTCAGAATCACAGGAGGGATGCGTCCAGCAGTCAGTGCTGCGGCAGCTTGAAGACGATCGCTTTCGCGGGTTTAACGAGATCGCTCGACGCCTCTTGGCCTCGATGGCAATGCTCTCCGCGACCCGCGTCCAATGGAGCACCTTGGCGCTTGTGTCGCATTCACGTCGCGAGTGCCCTGATTGCCGGGCTATTGTTAGATAGGAATGGCAGGCTCCATGCTTCATGCTGGAAGCAGACACGATGTGCCCATAGAAATGTCTGTCCTGCCCAACCACAAGTCACAAATGAGCACTGCGACGACTTTGAGCAGAAGCGCGCTACGTCACGTAGAAACACGCGACGCACGCCCAGGATTGGAATGTATGGGCCAGAAGCACCTGGGTTATTTATGAGGTTGCTTTTTGCGGAGTCGTACCGGTACGGCATTGGTCCGGCCCACAATGTCTTGGCGATTGTATCCGGGGATCATGCGCACGAAGCAGATTGTCTGTTGCCGTTGCAGCACTGGGAAAGAGGGAGAGATCATATAGAGACGCACACACAGGGGGTGCGGCATCTACTTGCACCGCTGCTTTCCATCGCCATCGGCACTGACCCGCCGCCGCTTTTCGTGCCCAGAAACGCTTCGATCCTCGTTTGTTCTCGATCGGGTGTAGCGTTGATCCACCAGCCCAGGCCACAGCCAGCCCAGGCCACAGCCAGCGTTCGTTTGCTAGACCAGCAAGGAGAGAAGAAAAGAGCCTCGAGTCCTGGCGCTGAGGCTTTGCCATTTCCGAAATTGATCCGTCGAGCCACCATGCATGATCTCCAGACATCGACGACGACGACGGTCCGCGTGGACCTCCAACTGGCCGCCGTGCCGCACCAGCTCGTCGACAAGAAGCCGCTGCCGGTCACCACCACCACTACGACGGCTGCCGTCGGGATGCCCTGGAGCGACATTCGCTACTACGACAATAGCTGGTTCGAAATCAGCGAAGACCTGCGCAACCGCCGCTGGAAGAACGTCGTGCTGACGGACCGCATGCTGCGCGGCCACCGACCGCACGAAGTGCTCACGCACGTGCCGCAGAACACCAACTGGGAGTCCAGGACGTTCACGCTCGCGCTCAAGATCGAGCGCCTCATGTTCTTCGCCGCCAAGTCGCGCGAGAGCTACCTGAACGAGCGAACGCTGCGCTCGCGCGTGCGCTTCATCTCGCGCTGCCTCGTGCGGCTCCGCGAGCGCAAGAACCTCGCGTACACGGGCACGTCCGATCCGCGGCTGCTGCACCTTGTCAAGCGCCACTTTGCGTGACTTGGACGCCATCGAGGACGGCAGCGTCGAGGACTTCTTAACATCGTATTATTATCGCCAATTCGACTCTTTCGGTCGACCCGTTTTCCATGCGCTTGGAGGTCTAGCGGTAGCATTGCATGAGGGTCGGACACCACCAAGCACACACAGGAGCACGTGGAAGCAGCCAGCAGCTAGCGAGAAGCGAGTCCGACCGGCAGAAGATGATACACCGCGGTCGACAAGAGGCCAAGACATCCTCTCCTGTCCTCGACATGGGTTTCGAAGACGACTCGTCTGGTGTTTGTCTTTGCCGTGTTAGACCAGAATTTCCTAATTCCGCAAAAGAAGCTATCATGGAGGCTAAAACCCCACCAAAAATTAGCGAATGAAGCCAGCTTGCTAAAAGAGCATTTCAGCCAATGGATAGCGCCGATTGAGCTGCAAAGACACGAGTAAAATGCGGCGGAAAAACGCACCGCCTCACATTTCCCTTTTTTTGCGTCACCCAAGAAACAAACAGTCGTGGATCAACTGACAACCGACCAGACAGTCGTTGATCGTCTTTATCACTCGCCAACTTTCCTAGCTCTCGAGACAGCATGAACCGCAGCAGCTTCGCGTACAGCCCCGCCGAGGGCGGCGTCTTCACGAGCGCCGTGGCCATGGCGAGCGACGACACGTGGATCGGCCAGTTCGACGACATCGAGCTGGCCTGCAATGGCGGCTCAACGGCGTCCTCTCAGCTCCGCTCGAGTTCGTTGTCGTCTCCGTTCTCCCAGAGCGAGTGGGCCTTCAACTGGCGCGAGCCGTCCGAGAACCTGCGGCGACTGCGCGCGCGCAACGTGCTGCTGATCGACCGGATGCTGCGTGCACATCAGCCGCACGACGTGCTCACACAGGTGCCCGAGAACACGAACTGGCACAGCAAGACCATCACGGTGGCGCTCAAGATCGAGCGACTCATGTTCACGACCGCGAGCTCCCGCCAGCACTACGAGGACGAGGCCACGCTGCGCAGCCGCGTGCAGCTCCTGTCGCGGCAGCTCGTGCGCATGCGCAAGCGCAAGAACGTCGACGCCGGCCTCGTGTACGTTTGATCGGCGACAAGGAGCCAAATCCATATTTAGCAACCACTCAATTTTTAACCAGGATGAAAATCATGGAAAACAGTTTTCAAACACAATGACGTTTCATGTCGAAATTGCTTCATCGCGCTTCAACGCGGTCCAGTCGCCTCTCCTGGATGGAGACTGGAGGCGAGTCGACAAAGCGCCGTCCCTTTTGCGAGCAGTCAACGCCTCCAACAAACACATCGCCACGAGTGTTCGTGATTACTTCAGAAAATCATGAGTCCAACCATGCAGCAAAGTGCACTTTACTTCACAGCTGACGGGAAGAATGCGCTAATCTCCGACGGTAAACGTTGGTGCCGCCATGAGGCGCAACGACCCAGCAGCTACCGCCTCCACCTGCATGCCCGACCATTAGCTCAGCTCAGCACGATGGTGCGCAGTCAATCTTGCCAAAAGGTCGCGGGCCACCAGTAAATCCAACCAAGCGGCACGGTGTTGGTGTTTCCGGCCGATAAAAGTCCAGATTTCTGACGACGCCAACAATGTGTTAAACCACGCCAACAATAAGTTGACAATCGATCGACAAAACGTACCGTACTTTGTGGTCGCCCATCCCTCGGACGGAAACAACATTACCCAAATAGGGTTGGGGTTGTCTCTGCATTTTGCGCCAATCACGTGAATGTGGCTACATGGATACGAAATGCCGAAAACCTCCAGTTCTGGAACGCCTCGCTTCGCGTTTTTGCGACCGAGGTGTGCCAAATGACTTGCTTTCAGTATGCCCTCGGCGCTGTTCCGCCTCCACCATGTAGCGCGAAATGCCGCATGCCGCGCTCTCCTTCCTCTCTTCCTCATTGTGGTCGTCGTCTTGCCTCGGTAGGAAGGAACGAACGTCTCCGGGATCCTCGCGACCGGCTAGCTGGGTTAGCGTGGCGACTCGCCGCTCGACCGCCCGCCCCTGCCACAGGCGGCCCGCGTGCGTCTAGGAGCCGTCTAGGGGCTCGCCAAGTCCCCGCTCTTCCAGGCACTCAAGTGTCTCGCCACGGTATATATCGCCGTCGCGGCGTCTTTGCGGTCACCGGAACAAGTCGCGTTTCGGCGGTCTGAAGCTTCACAGAGACAAGCAAGCGCTGCTTCGATCGATCGATCGATCTCCGGACACACACAGGCATGAGCAAGTCGACTGGCGGCGGCGGGTTCTCCTCCTCCCCCAACGACATGAATGGCGGCCTGGAGAACAACGGAGAGCTGCCGCCGTACCTTGTAGGCTCGGACGCCGACAGTCTCGGCCGTCGACCGCCGTTGGCCACCGTGTCGCCGCTACCGTCTCCGTTCCTCGGCAGCCTCGCGATGACGCCTCCAGTGCTGACCCCGCCAGCGTTCCAGTCGTCGCCACTGTCCCAGTCCATGGGGTACAGCAGCAGTGGGAACAGCGTCGTGGACAGCAACGCGTGGCGTCAGGGGACCGAGGAGATGCGGCGACTGCGCGCGAGGAACGTCATCCTGGTCGAGCGCATGCTGAGCAACCACCAGCCGCACGACGTGCTCACGCAGGTGCCCGAGAACTTCAACTGGCACTCCAAGACGTTCACGCTGGCCATCAAGATCGAGCGCCTCATGTTCGCGTCCGCCACGTCGCGGGACAACTACCTGGACGAGTCGACGCTGCGCAGCCGCGTGCAGATACTCTCGAGGCATCTCGTGCGGATCCGCAAGCGCAAGAACGCCATGGCCACCGCCTACACCACCACCGCCTGAGCCTGAGGGAGGTCGAGATAGTGTGTGTGGTGTGGACCACACAAGTGTCGAGATGGAGTGGACAGCGATGGCCGCGACTACCAGACTGGGTCAGCCGACGCAGTATGCAGTGCAGTGGGTGCCCCCCCCCCCAATGATTTAGACAGAAGAGGAAGCCCCGTGGTCCTCACGCATGGTCCAGGAGCGGACGGAACGCGGCCGCGAATGCCGCAGCGGGTATTTAAGTGCCGTATCATAAAGAGCACCTTGCGTCTTGGAAGCGAGTTGGTTTCGATTGTGGAGGTGTCGATGCTGAGGGGAAGCGGTACTGCAGCGTTCATTGTGGAGCAGGAGCGGCATCAATTGAGGCCAGTTGGTCATTCTGACGGCGTCAGCGCAGAGGACAGGCCACGACCTGGACGATTGCAGGAATTGCAGGAAGCGCATGTGGAGACACCTTTTTGACTCACCACACAGCGGCAATCGAACCTTTATATAATTCCGACGTTTTTCCATCAGTTCCGACGTTTTTGTTTTGCAATTCCGCTGTTTTGTTTTGCAATTACGACGTTTTTGCTTGCAATTCCGACGGTTTTTGCCCGATTCTTTTCCATGCATGACATGATGGCGCTTGAGCGCGCGGAAGCCATGGCGGCGGCTTACACGAGTCCAGGGACCTGGGCTGACTACACTAGTGCAGGCACTTTCTTCGACTGGCCGTGTTCTCCGCCTGGATGCACGGGAATGCAGGACGAGGACCCGCTGGAGCGCTTCGAGCACGCGTACGCCCGCCGACTTGGTGTCGGTCGATACTGTAGCGCTCCACGGGTGCTATCGGGCTGCCCGCTAGCGACCGAGATATGGACGCGGTCTCGAGTCCGTCGCCAGTGTCGACGCCTCCAGTGAGCTCGTTGGCGCCGGCGGCGCCCGCGAAGCAGATCAAGAAGAAGAAGGCCGGCCACACGAGTCGTGGCGCTGGAGGGAAGCTGGCAACCGGCCGGCGGTCGGGCTCACAGGCGGAAGAGGCTCGGAACGTGTCGGCTACGCGGGTCGCAGAGGTCGGGTCGGTCTGGGGAGACATTGCGGCCAGGCAATACAAGGAGCGGCGGCGCGCCGAGATGGAGAGCTTTGCCAACAAGACGATGCCGTTCGACTGGCTGCAATGTCTGGGAGCACTTTGCGCACTCGATGGAGCGCCTGCCGCCCCGCTTCGTGTACGAGAAGCTGCTCTTTGATCCGCGTAGTGTGGTCATGAGGAGGAGGAAAGGGATCATCATGGGTGGTGGGCTTGGACAGAACCTGGCGACGACGGACGACATGATCGCCGAGAGCTTCGGGCTCGAGCTCGTGGGCAGCCGCAACACCAAGGCGGACCTGCACGTGCGGCGGATCCTGCGCAAGTTGGTCGAGCGCGACCGCGTCGTGATCGCCTGGTGCGCACTCTCCGAGCCGGTTGGAGTCGCCACCGTGCGCGTGGACGGCTCTCAGCTGGTTGAGAGAGGCTTCACGGTGGTCCGCAAGGCGCCGGACGGGCGGCTTGGACTCGCACTCGCTGGTGCAGACGTGCACAGCATCCGTCCCGAGTTGTCGTCGGGCTCGACTTGCGAGCTGGAGATGGAGTTGAGCTGAGCCGCAAGGTGGCAGTTGCCACCGACTTGCTGGTCGACTCGGTCACGCATCTCATCAGCGCGAGCCACCAAGCGGTCGAGAACGCGCTGACGGTCCATCATCAGGATCTGCTCTGTAGTTCCAGTGGTGATAGTTGACGGTATTCAATGCACCTAGCGCTCAGCTTGTAGTGCGTACAAGCCGTCCAACCACACCCACTTGTTCCTTTGAGCGACTCGGCGAGGAGGGAGTTCTCGAGCATGCCGGGTGTCCCGAAATACAGTCTATAAATACTCCCACCTCATGGAGTCGTTCCTACTAGCGCGAGGACTCGTTGTGGCCATCGTCTCTGCATCTCTACAGCTTCAATCCGAGTGCGTGCTCAGCGTACCGACCACTGCCTCGAGATGCACAAGCCGCCAGAACCCGCCAACGCATTCGGCGGGGTACGTGCTCTGCTCTTGCCACTCGATACCCGACGATGCTGACCTCAAGTGGCTGGCTCCTCTAGGCATCGGGAGCCTCCCGTCGAGCCATGTGGAAGCGCCAGGTCGCCGGTCAAGCCGTGAGTCTACGCCATAATCCGCGTCTACAATGGCGGCACGCTGATCTTTCCCCTTATGCTTCAGCCTGGTAGTCACCCAAGCGGCGAGTCGATCGCGCACATCTCTCTCCCGAACGGCGAGCAGATCCACGACATGTACGTCCAGCAACTCCCCTCCATCCCACTACCTTCACCAACCCACTAACTCACTGTCGAGAGCAGAAGCAAGATGCTGGAGAAGCACTGCGTCAAGGACGAGCAGCGCTCGGCCCACAAGTTCCACCAGCAGCGAGAGAAGGCGCGTACGGCTCGCGACCGCAGCAGCAGCAGTCCCGGCCGTCAGCCGCTTGATCCAACCAGCGTCACTACTCAGCGCCTGACCGACGCGCCCGACACCTTCTACGACACGGACTGTGGCTCCAAGAAGGTCCGTCAATCGACGGTCTTCTCCCCATGCTAAGAGTGGTCTCTAACCTTATTGGTTGGCCTTGTAGACCATGCAACGCGCGGTGGACGACTCGAACACTTGCCGGGCCGCCTTCAGCTCGACCAAGGACCGGTTCGCGAGCACCGCGGCGTACCGCGCGTCCACGTTCGCCAGCGTCGTCAAGGAGCCGTTCTCGGACCCGGAGGCTATCGGACCGGGCACGTACCGGTCCAAGCGGCGCGCCTTCCAGGTCAAGAAGAAGCAGGTGCCGACGCCAGAGTACATGAGCAAGTCGGCGCGGTTCGAGCGCGCGCAGGCTCAAGTCTCGGCCGTGCTGTCTCTTGGCGACTATGGGGGGCAGAGGGAGCCGCCGAGGAGTCCTGTACTGGAGAAGGCCGGCAGCTACGTGCAGCACCGACCGGCGACCGACAAGGTTCGAGGACCGGTCTTGTCGACCACGCCAAGGTTCAAGTCGCCAGTCTTCCCAGGTGCGGAGCGACAGCTACTGATGGTCAGCTGATGCTGTCATACTGACGTGGTGGTGAGTGACCAGAGCGGTACGTGTCGTCCAAGGAGTACCGGTGCACGAACGACGCACCCGACCGGTTCTACGACATGAGTCCGTCTTGCAAGGTGAAGGGACCAAATTACCTGGCTTGACTATTGTTTTGACGGCTAACACGGAGCGTCTGTCGTGTTGGAGCAGTTCTCCATCGACGCGTCGGTCAAGAGCTCGAGCTTCCGGTGCTCGGCCATGGTCTCGCGCGCCAATCGCCTCTCCTCGGTGCGTCCATCAGTTCGTCCGCTGCATGTTGATGTTTGCATGTGTCTGACGCTCTAGTGGACGCTTGTAGGAGGCGTCGATGGTCCACAACACGCCGAATGTGCCCATACTGTCGAGCGCGACGCGGGACATTGGCCCTGGCGCGTACAACGTGCCAGTGGCCGCGTCCGGCGCGTCCGAAGACGTCAACTTCATCATGATGCCGCAGCACGTGAGTGGCTTCATTTCTCAGCCTACAGAGCGATTCAGAGCGCCGGACTGACGCGAGCGGCTTGCTGTGATGCAGATGGACCGCTTTGGCCTGCCTGGCGCCAAGGTGGGCTTCGTGGAGGCGCGCTTCCGCCGCTTCGCGCTCGACCCGGAGCCGCCAGCTTCGGCCTCCTCCCCACGTCGATCGCTATCCCCCCGCCGCTGATAGAAATCGCTTTGATCGCTATTTTAACCAATTACAGCACGATTTTGGGGGAAATGACACTATCTGATTCGACAAAACCACGACAGGTGACATTTAACACAATAATTTGTTTCAGCCAATCATAACACGATGAATGCTGAATAATGATCTGTGATTGGATAAAACCCGAAGAGCTACGAAAGACTGGTCCGTGAAGGCTCCAAGGAAGGTAGAAATCGACCGAAGAAGAAGCCCGTAGACGACCATGAGCAAGCTGTGGAAGACGGCGCCGACCAAGCTGCTCAAGGCCGTCAAGCCCGTCGTGCACATCGTCTTTGTGCCGCTCATCATCATCATCGCGCTGCAGCAGGAGCCCGAGCTCTCGTACGTCTCTCCTCTCCCTCTCTTTGTCTCCTCATGGAAGTGTCGGCAGAAAAACCTAACTCGTCGGTTGTATGTGTGCTCCTCCGCAGGGTCTGGCAGGTCGTCAACCCGTTCGCGGCGCCGGCCGAGCCCCCTCAGCTCCAGTAAGCGGCTCGCATGACGCTCAGTGAGCACTGCTAGCGATTGAGAGGCGAGTAACAGCGAAGACGTTGCTCTCAAGGAGGCGGCGTGTTGAGTTGGGTATAGCGCGGTGGCTTTCATTGTGTGGTGGTAGTAATGCAGGCGGCTCAGTAGCTCCGATCGGGGACTAACCACGTCCAGAATGTATGGGGGAGCCGGCCGCGGCTAGCACTTCCAGATCCGGCACGTGTTGTCCTTGGAGCCTGCGATCATTCATCCTCATCAGTCCTCCGCATAGTGAAACCCATACATAAACGCAGCGCGCTCGCTCCCTCACCTGTGATGACGGTGTCTCCTTCATAGTTGAAGGCGCAGCTGAAGATCTCGTCCGTGTGTCCCTCGAGCATCTGGAGACAGTCACCGGTCTCGACCTCCCAAAGCCTCGCGACCTTGTCGCTGCTGGCCGTGAGTACCTTGGAGCCCTGCGGGTTGAAGCAGACCTTGGAGATCTCGGCCTCATGTCCGATCAAGATGGCCTGACACGCGCCCGTCATAGTGTTGTAGATGCGGGACGTGCCATCCGCGGACGCCGTCACTAGCTTGGAGCCCGTGGCGTTGAAGCTCACGTCCAGGATCTCGTCGTTATGCCCGCGCAAAGTCTGCACGTTCTGGCCCGAGGCGACGTCCCAGATCTTGCAGGTACGGTCAATAGACCCGCTAATGCACAGCTCGCCCGTGTAGTTGAACTGCGTGCTCGAGATCTCGCCGTGATGGCCAGCCAACGTGTGGATGCAGCGGCCGGAGCGCACGTCCCATACTTTGACCGTGTGGTCGAACGAGCCGGTGATGATGCGCTCGCCTTGCGTATCGAAGTTGAGGCTCACGATCTCGGCCGTGTGGCCGAACAGCGTGTGCAGTTCCTGGCCGGTCTCGACGTCCCAGAGCTTGGCCGTGTTGTCCATGGACCCGGTCGCGATCACCGTGCCTTGGGGGTTGAACGACAGACACACGATCTCGGTCGAGTGGCCGCGGTACGTGTGGTATAGCTGGCCAGTCTCGGCGCTCCATAGCTTGCACGTCTTGTCGAAGGAGCCGGTGATGATCTTGTCACTATGTGTGGACGCGTAGAGGGTCAGAAACTACTACAAGGGGAATCGTGAAAGTGAGCGAGAGGAGGAGGTGACTACCGACCCGTAGGGGTTGTTGAAGGCGATCGCGTACACGACGTTCTTGTGGCCCTCGAGCGTGAGCAGCTCGTCGCCCGTTTGAGTGTCCCAGACCTTGCAAGTGCGGTCATACGAGCCCGTAATGAACCTGTCGACGCGTGTGGTCCACGACGGTCGTTAGTGACTTGGTTTCACTATGGAGACCTACGTGGCCGAGGCAAATGGATGGGACGTACTTGTCGCCCGACTTGTTGAACGCGCAGTTGGTGAGCGGCAGGATGTGCGCGCGCAGGATCTTGAACAGGTAAAAGTCGTTGCTCTCGTTCACCTCGAGCTTCTCGATCAGCTCTGTAGTAGAAGGCAGGCAGCTCCTTGTCAGTCTCTGCCCACCAGTCCATAGTCAACTCTAGTACTCCAAGGCCGATGGCTCACTCACTGTAGATGAGTCGCCGGAGCTGCGGCTTGCGCGACTCGGAGATCAGCGGCTCCTCGAACACGACCTGGTTCACGAGCACCTCGATGTCGGACCTGCAGCATACAAACTGTCAGTCTACAACCGCCACCTCTCTCGCCCATAGTCGAAGCGTAGGTGTGCCGTACTCTGCGGTCAAGTGCAGCAGGTCGATCTCCTTCATCTCGCGCGTGCCGTCGCGCAGCTCGTACTCGAGGATGATGCCCGGCGGGTAGTAGCGCAGCAGGAACCGCTTGAGCTTCATGGCCGTGGCAGTCGCAGTCGCAGTCGCAGTAGCTAGAGAGAGATCGAGAGAGACTTGGACGACTCGAAGCGCTAGTGGCCGACGGAAGAAGGCGAATAACGATCGCCCAGCGGCCGGGCGGTCGCCGACAGTCACGGCTTGGGGGCTTGAGAAGGCGAGCAGGCAGGCAGGCAGGCGCGACGGTTGGCTTGGAGACAAGATCGCGGCGAAGAGGCACGGTGTAAAACCTCCCACGCGAGTTTAGACCGGTTTGGGCGACTGCTTTCGCCATGAATAACTGCGGGAATGGACACTACAGACGTCAACTTGGGCCTTTCAGGGTGGTGTTCCTGGGCCGTAGAGGGCTTGCTGGTGTCTCTGTCGGTGGGCAATCAGTGCAGCTACTATACAGAGAACGCCAGCCACACCGACTGCTGTCAGCACCGCTACTTGGGAGCCAGCTTCACAGTTGTCTTCGCTGGTAGTGGCGTCTCCAATAGCGGGCGGCTGTGGCCGTCTCCAGAGCGTCGACGGTAGATGTGGCCGTGTTGTCAAAATCGGCCCGAGATCGTCGGTGGTTGCCATGGATAAGGAGTCTGGAGTGGTTGGTGCTGTGCTCGTGACGACGGCTGCGGTGTTGGTGAAGTCGCCGGCTTGGCTGGAGGCGTCGAAGGGCTGCACACCCGCCACAACGTCGACGGTTTGGTCGCTATTGCACTGTGTGATGGAGACGACGAGGCTGATAGTGGTCAGCGCCATTAACGGAGCGGGAGGCTGCCATGTCGACGTACGACTTAGATTAGCTGTTGGCATGTAAGGCAGGTGGTCGACCGATACGGATGTGGGCACCTCAGCCCGAGCCACTCACTATGCATTCTCGTTGTCTGAACGTCTACAGTAGCCGCTTCGCTTCTGGTCATGATCTCTGGCTTGTTGCCACGTGCACTCACCTCCAATCGCAGCTGCGGTCGACCGCGCCATGCCCCTCAATGTCGATTTGCCATCCAGAGCCGCAGCATAGCGCCGACACCTTGAACACGCTGCACCTCTGTAAATGTGTATATTGCATCATTTCATGTTGTAATTTTCGATGACCTTACTTAATTCTTCTCTATAAATGAATGATTTGGATATTTATTGTTTTACATTAGACCTCGTCCGTGTTGAACTCGTTAGCTCCATTCACCACTATGGTGGCAATCACTCGCTGCCTCCTTCCTCACCTGCAGTCTCCGCATCGGATCGTTTACCAAGGGTAGAAGCTGCCAATTCAAAGCCTTCCGCCAAGTGCCCTGGCCGTCTCTCGCTCAGCTCTTCCTCCAAGTCTTGATGCTTACCAAACCTCGCCGTCCTCTCCTCTCCAACTCCAGTCTCAAGCGTAGACCTGTATCATCTCTTCAATCTCCAATCTGCAGATTGGGCACTTGTCGACCTCCTGGCGGGACGCGCAGACCCCGCAGAGGCACAGGTGGCGGCACGGCAGACACAGGATGGACTTGTCGCTGGCCAGGCAGATGACGCACAGCTTGAGCTCCTGCTGCTCCTCGACCTGTCGGTCCAGCTTCTTCTGGAGCTCCGCCGCCTTCTCCTCCTTGGCCGACCGCACACGGGCCAAAGCCGCGTCTAACGACCGCTCCAGCTCCTTCAAGTCGTCCAAGGACGTCGTCGCAAGTCTCGAAGGAGACAGCGCCGCGTCCAGGTCGCTCGAGTTGCCTTGATACGTGGCCGCTGATGTCTGTTGAAGTCGTGAAGGCTCGAAGACGTGGCGAGTATCCTCTCTCTCCATCCGTAGTAGGTGCTGGCGTTGAGGCTGGGATGGTACAGCGCCGCTTGCAGCGGGATACATGAGTTCGCTGGTCTTCATGCGCTTGCGGAGCAGCACGAGCTCCTGCAGCAGCGAGTCGTGGTGTCGCTCGTTGGCTTCGGCTCCCTGTAGCTGGTTCTGCAGCAGGTCGTTCTCGAACAGCAAGCCATCGCGGTCGCGCTCGACTCTGTCGATCAGCAAGTGCAGCTTCTGGTTGTTGTGGCCCAGCTGGACGATCCGGCGCCGGGCGATCGCCATGTGCTCCTGCATCTCCCGGTTCTGCGCCACCAGCTCCGAGCAGTACGCGCGCCACGGCTTGTCGGCCGCTCCAGGCTCTTGCAAGTCGCAGTAGTCGCCGTCTAGGTGAGTATCTGCACCATACTCCACGCTGAACGGGGAGTAGTCGCCCGCGTACTCGCCGTCTTGATCCTCAGCTTCCATGTCGTGGCCATCGAACGAGACCAAACCTTCCTCTCGAAGGCGTTCATGAAGTCGCCGAAGCGATACCAGCCGCGCTCGAAGGGAAGACGCAGCGTCAAGGCCGACTTCCTCTTCGTTGTCGCCCTCAAACCCGTCGTCGATGGCCGGGTACGCTGCTCTCTCCACGCTTGGAATGTTCGTCTGAAGCTCCAGCACGCTGTCTTCGCTCAAGCTGCTGCCGTCTTCGTACTCGCTGTCCTCCTCCCCGCTGGAGAACGACAGGTCGTACCCGTGGACGACTCGCGGGTCGGACTCGTCTCGAAGCGGAAACTGCTGCATCAGACCGTCGGCTTCCAACAACTCGCCGTCGTCTCCAAGCAACAAGTTGGCCATTCCAACAGGGAGACCCACCGCCCGTTGATGCAGACGCTGAGCTCGATGATCAGCTTCTCGCACCTCGTCGTCAGGTCCATAGCTGTCGCTATCGTGGAAGTACCTTGCTGTCGCATCATCCGATACTGCGGCTGAGATGTATCGCCTTCGGTCGTGATCCACCAAGCCAGGGAACGACGCGGGTCGACTGCTGTAGCCTTGAGCGAGCTGCTCTCCTTCCGTCGACGGCTTGACTTGGTACTGGCGGAACATACTGGCTCGGATCCGGCCGTAGACGCCTCGTCCCCACGTCATCCCGTCGACTGCGGCCGCGCACTTCTTGGCCATCGCCGGGTCGTCGAACTCGAGGAACGCGTGGCCCTTTGTCCGGCCTGTGGAGCTCACAGATGGCACGACGACCTGGATCGGGTCGCCGAGCATGCAGAACAAGCTGCTGGACAGCAGCTCCATCAGCTCGTGGCTCCTGTCCAGCGGCACCTTGGGCAGGTTGACGAGCACGCAGACGCTGTCGAAGCACGTGCCGCTCCGCGCGTTGCCGAACTCGAACTGCGCCATGTCGAACACGGGCCACTTGAACGGCAGGAACGGCTCTCTAGACTCGTCTTCGAGTCGGTCGGCTGGTACTGGAGTCCATACTGCGGTCGCGTCGCCTCTGTCACCGCCAAGAACGTCCAAGTGCGCGTCGCACACCATCCGCATGAGCGACAGGAAGATGTCGACGTACGCGAGCTCGCAGTCGGCGTCGTAGTGCTCGATCTCGAGCATCCCGGCTTCTAATCCCGCATTGGTGAGCGGTGGATGGAACCCGAGGCGGCTGAGACTGGTCAAGATCCCGTGACAGACTGCTTCGGCTTTGGACAGGTTGATGTCTCGGTTCGAGACGTCGTCGTCTGCGGACCCCAAACCCTCCTCTTCCTCGGCATAGTCGCCTTCGGTCGGCGCGTCCTCCGTCTCCGTGTCGCTGGGAACACTGTCGACGCTCTCGCTGTATGGCTGAGAGCGTCTGGTGTCGTCAGAATCAGCTGGAAGTGGACTGGCTTGGTACGGAGCGAGGGTCAAGTCTCCGCTGTTGTCGCTCTCGGTGTCTTCCAGCACTGCCGGTCCACACTGGTCGTCTCCCTCGACCTCTGCATCGACTGCAACCGCTTCATTGGCTTCCAGAATGGCAGCAACGTTCTGAGTCGACTCAGACGTGCGTCTGATACTGGAGGGACTCGCGTCCACGGCCGCCTTCTCCTCCTCATGACCGACTTCAGTCCACAGCTGCGCCGTCCGGGCGATCATACTGCGGATCTCGGCAGCTTCCAAGGACCCTCCGCCCTCATTCAGGCCGTTTCCAGTCGTCTCCAGTACTCTGTGTGCTATAACTACCAGCGGCCAGCGTCAGATCTACTGCAGGGATTGTCGCTTTACAAAGTCCAAGTAAGGCACGTACGATGCTGGGTTGCCGGCCGCTCCGCGAGCTTGACCGCGCGCTGCGACCGCCGCATCTCCCGGCGCAGCATCCACTTGCTGCGGTCGAAAGCCCCGCCACCCGTAGGCGCTGCTACCCGCTGTGTCAAGAGGACGTCCGGCTGGTTCCCGGCGCCTGCTATTGCCTCTTCCTGCCGCGCGCTGTCGCTCGCGCTCGCCGACATGGCGCCTATAGGGGATGTGAAGGGCCTGGCGACGACAGGAGGAGGCTGTGAGAGCTGTAAATACCCGCGAGGACGGCCGCGAGCGCCCCAGAGTCTTGAAGGCTTGGAGGGAGTCCTTCCAGTGCGTCCAGGTCGTCGAATGATGCCTGGAAACCGCCCTGTCAATCTTGAAAAAGCGCGCGCCTGTTGGTGGTGAGAAATATAGTGTGATTCAGTCGTCATAACGGGCATTTGGCTCGAATTAATAAATTTATTGTTCCAATCCGCACTTTTTCTGGTCATTTAACAGCATCTTTCATGCAGAATGCGCAACTGGTGGCGAACTCAGCTACAAACTAGGCGGTCGGCTGTTGCTCTAGTTGCGTCAGCCACAGGAGCGCTGCAAGGGCACCGCTCACCGCTCGACGCGCAATTGCAGATGCAAGAAGTCTTTATTGTATGCATTCATTGAGGTGAAGCGAGAACAGCTCTGACACGAAACCAGCGCATCTCGCCGCTTACAATTAGACAAAACGCCGCCCACGCTGGAGTTGATTCGCTTCATCGCAAGCACGCAGGCCGAGCGCGGATCCACATCAAGCATCGGTCTCGCATCCAACGTATCCAGCATAACACTTAACATGAAGAAGTCGAAGTTAAACGACCAAGGGTGCGGTACTTTGACCTTCTTGAGCAAATCGGTGCAAACGGCTTCCCACTGCCGCCCGGACAAGGTAACTAGAGCGAGGGAGTGTCTCGGGTGGGACCAGGAGCGGATAATACCAGGGAACACCCCAGAATGGACCAGCAGCACTAACGGGGACCCCGAGGAAAACCCCCAGGGCACCACACCAGATCCGCCAAGTGATTGCCAACCGCCATCTGTGACACGACAAGACCCATCCAGGTCGACGTGCTTTGACGATCGCATGAAGCTTGGTATTCGCGCGACACGCGAATGGATCCACAGGCTCCTCCTCATCGCTATTGTCAACCGTCGCCTCATCAGAATCGTCACCGACTACAGCTCAGCATTAGATTCGCTGACGTCGCTTGGAGGTGTCCAGTCGTTCCCACTCGATCGAAGAATGCTGTGCAACACCACGCACGCGACGACCCATCTCAACGCGTTCTCTACGCCTTTGACGCTTATTGTCGCCACGCGCGGCTCGCGAAGGCTCGACCAGCGAGATTTCACTATTCCGATGGTGTTCTCGTTGACAGCCCGTACGCTGGCGACACAAGAGTGGAACTGCCTCTAGTTCCACCCCTTGTCCAATACCTGTACGTCGTCGTGAGCGTGTTAGTCGCAAAGTCGCACGGGTACCCATTGACGACGACGATGCACCAACTAGTGTCGAAGTAGATCCGCTAGCTAGGGTGCTGGGCGATCGCCAAGCTCCGGAATGCCAAGGAACCGCTACAACCTCCCGGTCAGCCACATGAAAACGCCAAGATGCGTCGCTGGTTTTAAAGGGCCTAAAGCCCCTGAAACTCTGCAGACGGGTGGGTTTTCAATTCTGACATGTATTTTACCGGGAGCGGAGCCCCGCTTTTGCTAGGAGACACCCATTCTGTGTGGCGGGCTGTGATAGGCCGGAATATCGCTGCGTCCCCACATTCGGCTATTCAACAAAAGACACCTGTCAGTACGTCTGGGGAGCCCGGAGTATGACTGTTACCCAGCTGAAACCTACACATGTAACCTTGTTCCCCGAATGATTTATGAAGGCGTGCGTCGGGAACGAACCCCGTCACTCTATTAATCACACACTATCTAGCCGTTGAGGCTATATTGGTCGTTTCCGTCTAAATAGACGTCCCCCAGTACACCCTACCGCTGGCGCATGGGGAAGATGGTTCCATCGACAAACCTCATGCATTCCGGAAATTCAGCCACGCCCATCCTATCTAACGTTCTGGTGCATTTTGGGGCGGACTGAAACGACACGTGCCGCGGCACTTGTGCGTTCGTTGCGCCGACGACGCGGGAAGAACTGTTGACAGTGGATTGCATTATCTGCCACATTTTTGCGGTTCTGGCTCGCGTAGAACCGGTGCTGCAGGGGCGAGCTGGTCAAGTGCGACGGCTAGCTGGAGTCAGATCGACTACTGAAGGCATCCCTGGATAGAACTGTGGACTAGCTTCAAATTCGCGCAAAACGCGCATGAATCCGTCGCGGGACATTCGCATTGCTAGCGCGAAGGCTGTCTCCAACATGGTCAAAAAGCAATCTATTGGAGAGAACACCCAGCGAGCTTAAGGGAATCACGTCGGAACCATCTCCACGACAGCATATAGCTGTGCGTCCTTGTCCAGATCAACACACCAAGAGTTGCCAGCTACCAGGCCTCGTGGAACTATCGCCCGATCTGGTGGTGTTGAGATGTGTTACGGTCTTTCACGTAAGCATGTCCGATTGCACGTGCCTCGCCGTCCGCTGCACGCTGTTGTCCTCCACGTCGTACACATACAGGCTGTACAGCCTCAAGCGCAGCAACTTGCAGCGTTAACCAATGCAAGTCTGCTAGCTCCGCAAGCTTTAGGATGGTAGCTCGCGACCGCAGATTCGATCTACAAGCAACAACCGGGTCGTCGGTTCTACCTCTAGTTACAGCTGCCACTCGAGCGCTACGAGAGAGTTGGTCAATAAATAACCCACCACTGCGAATTCCTGAAGGTATTGTTGAAAACCCTACGATAGCGGTGGATCTAGATCACCACCGCCTCGATCTTGTGCATCTCGCCGCTAACATTTACTCAAAACCCAATTCACATTGGCGTCGAATATCTCCAGGATGCACAAAGGCAGAGTGCAAGTCTAGAACTGCCAGATCTGTGGACTTCAAGCATCAAGCACCATCCGCTGCACTTGTGGATCAGTTTTTAGCTCTCTCGCGATTTGATTGGCCAAAACTACACCCAGGGAAGAACGGCTGCGAGGACCAGTTCTGCGCTCCCGGCAAAGTACGATCGCGAGCTTGATTGGGGCGTAAGAAAACGCCGCTGCAGTCGGGAACTGGAACTGGACGTGGCGGCACGCGGACGGACGGCTCGAGCCTCGACGACAAGTCCTCTCTGCGCGCAGCACCAAGCTAACGCACACACTCTCACGCACTCTCGGTCGCTCGGAAGTCGCCGGTTCGCAGTCGGTCGACGCACACGGGGGAAAGAGCAAGCGAGCAAGAGCAGTCGGCGAGCCAGGAGCAAGTCTTTGGAGCACTCGACGGTCCTCGTAAGGTGCGTTTGACCTTCATACTGGGCCGGAGTATGGACCGCGGTCGGATGCGGGGCGAATCCGACGCGAGAGGGGGAGGGACGCGCGTCTTGTTCGTCGCCGCGGCCTGTCCGGACGAGTCCATACATTCTCGAAGATTCGGAAAGGCGGTCAGTCTCACTCGTATCGGTTGGTTGGTTGCATCTTGTCCCTCAGGTCCGAACAAGAAGAAAGGGAGCGCGCCACTAAGGGAGAAGCAGAAGCCGAAGCAAGCGGACCGACAAGATGGAGGCGGTGGGGCAGAAGCTGCTGGACTTT
The DNA here is from genome assembly GCA_023338065.1 of Phytopythium montanum. Taxonomy (NCBI): domain Eukaryota; phylum Oomycota; class Peronosporomycetes; order Pythiales; family Pythiaceae; genus Phytopythium; species Phytopythium montanum. Next base: position 39,082 of record JAADXY010000124.1, read on the forward strand.
TCGCAGGCGTTCGACGTGGCGGCGCTGGACCAGGTGGTCGCGTGCATGAACGACCCCAAGAGCCCGCACCAGCGCATGGCCAACCAGATCATGGTGGCGCTGCAGGCGCACCAGGACGCGTGGACGCGCGCGTCCGACATTCTCGAGAAGTCGACGAGTCCGCAGACCAAGTTCTTCGGGCTGCAGATCCTCGAGGACGCCATCCGCTACCGCTGGAAGATCCTGCCCAAGGACCAGCGCGAGGGCATCAAGAGCTACATCGTCGGCAAGCTGCTGTCGGTACGTCCCGGGTCCTGGCGTTCTCTGTCCAATAGATGAGCGATGAGGAGACTGACGCATGTGGAGTTATGTATGGGACGACGTGCAGATGTCGTCGGACGAGGCGACGCTGCGCCAGCAGCGCGTGTTCATCAACAAGATGGACCTCGTGCTGGTGCAGGTGCTCAAGCACGAGTGGCCGCAGAACTGGCCGTCGTTCATCTCGGACATTGTCGCGTCCAGCAAGGTGAGCGTGTGGCTGGCTGCTGCTGGTTGTGGTGATCGTAGACCCGGTCGTCGAGTGCTTACACTGGTTGCCTGTATGTATGATGGATGGAGCAGACGTCCGAGATCCTGTGCGAGAACAACATGACCATCTTGAAGCTGCTGAGCGAGGAGATCTTTGACTTTTCCAAGGACCAGCTGACGGAGCAGAAGACCAAGACGCTCAAGGAGAGTCTCAACCACGAGTTCACCCAGATCTTCCAGGTACGTGCCGTGCTGTGAGCAACGCAATCATTTTTCCAGTTGTAGAGAAGCTAACCTCTGCTGTTCACTGTACGTTGTGACATCTTAGCTGTGCGAGTTTGTGCTCAACAAGTCGACGCACGTGCCGCTGCTGACGATCACGCTGCAGACGCTGCTGCGCTTCCTGAGCTGGATCCCGCTGGGCTTCATCTTCGAGACGGACCTGATCCAGATCCTCGTGACCAAGTTCCTAGCCACGGGCGTGTTCCGCAATGACACGATCAGCTGCCTCAGCGAGATCGCCATGCTGCGGGACGTGTCGGCGCAGTACGACAGCGTCTACGTGCAGCTGTACATGGGCGTGCTGAACGAAGTGGGCAAGATCCTGCCGCCGGGCAGCTCGTTCACGCCGTTCTGGGAGCAGGACGAGATCTTTGTCCAGCGGCTGAGCATCTTCTTCACGAGCTTCTTCCGCTGCCACATCCAGGTGATTGAGCGTCCGATCCGATCGATCGGCGACGAAGCGCACCAGGCGCTGCTGGCTGGCTTGACGTACCTTGTGTGCATCGCCGAGGTGGACGACGACGGCATCTTCAAGATCTGCCTCGACTACTGGCACTTCTTCACGAAGGACTTGTACAGCATCGACCAGAACCAGCTGAACCCACTCGCTGGCTTCCAGAACCAGACGAACAATCGCCGCGACCTGGTGTCGCCGGTCATGAACCGCGTGCGCCACGTCATGATCTCCAAGATGGTCAAGCCGTCCGAGGTGCTCATTGTCGAGGACGAGAACGGCGAGATTGTGCGCGAGACGACCAAGGACACGGAGGCGCTGTCGCAGTACAAGACGATGCACGAGACGCTCGTGTATCTCACGCACTTGAACTACGACGACACGGAGACGATCATGCTCGAGAAGCTGACGGCCCAGGTGGAGGGCACCGAGTGGTCGTGGAACAACCTGAACACTCTGTGCTGGGCGATCGGCTCCATCTCTGGCGCCATGAGCGAGGAGAACGAGAAGCGCTTCTTGGTGACGGTCATCAAGGACCTCCTGGGGCTGTGCGAGATGAAGCGCGGCAAGGACAACAAGGCGGTCGTGGCGTCCAACATCATGTACGTGGTGGGCCAGTACCCGCGCTTCCTCCGCGCGCACTGGAAATTCCTGCGGACCGTCGTCAACAAGCTATTCGAGTTCATGCACGAGCTGCACCCGGGCGTCCAGGACATGGCGTGCGACACGTTCCTCAAGATTGCGCAGAAGTGCCGGCGCAAGTTCGTCGTCATCCAGAGTGGCGAAGTCCGGCCGTTCGTGGAGGAGCTGCTGGAGGAGCTGCCGCGCATCGTCTCGGACTTGGAGACCCACCAGGTGCACACGTTCTATGAGGCCGTGGCGTCGATGCTGGCGGCCGAGAATGACCCGGGCCGGAAAGAAGTGCTGCTCGGTCGCTTGATGAGCCTGCCGAACGAGGCGTGGAAGTCGATCATGTCCCAGGCGGCGCACGAAGTCACGATCCTGTACGACGGCCGAGGCATCAAGGAGATTATCAAGATTATCCGGACGAACGTGCGCGTGTGCAAGGCGATCGGCCCGAACGGCTTCAACTCGCAGATGGGCTACATTTTCCAAGACGTCATGAACGTGTACGCGGCGTACAGCCAGCGTATCACGCAGATGGTGGAGCAGGGCGGCGAGATCGCCGTCAAGACGTCCGAGGTGCGCGCGCTTCGTAGCGCCAAGAAGGAGACGCTGCGCTTGATGGACGCCTTCTTTGACCACGCGTCGACGGACGACGCGTCTCGACAGCTGGTGGCCAGCCATTTCTTGCCCAAGCTGCTCGAGACGGTGCTGAGCGACTACCAGACGATGACGGCGACGGCGAGAGAAGCCGAGGCGCTGAGCTTGCTCGCGACCATCATCAACAAGGAGAAGGGCATCATTGCGCAGACGGTGCCCATGATCCTCGAGGCCGTGTTCGAGTGCACGCTGCAGATGATCACCAAGAACTTTGAGGACTTCCCGGAGCACCGCGTCAACTTCTTCAAGCTGCTGCAGGCCGTCAACGACCACTGCTTCGCGGCGCTGTTCGCCATTCCAATGGAGCATCAGAAGCTCGTGGTCGACTCGATCATCTGGGCGTTCAAGCACACGGAGCGGAACGTCGCCGAAACGGTACGCTGCCTTTATCTTTGGCTGTGTATGACACACCCTCTTACTGACATCTCTCTCGCCGTGCTTGACGTATTCCAGGGTCTCGCGACGCTGTTTGCGCTGCTGCTCAACATCCAGGAGAACCCTCAGATCGCGGCGGGCTTCTACCGGTCGTTCTACCTGCTGCTGCTCCAGGACATCCTGGCCGTGCTCACGGACCGCCTGCACAAGTTCGGCTTCAAGCTGCACGCGGCGATCCTGCGCCACATGTTCTCAATCGTCGAGAACAACCTGGTGTCCATCCCGCTGTGGGAGTCGCTCCCGAGCCCGACGCAGATGCCTGCGGGGCAGACCAACTCGGTGCGTCTTTGACTTGGTCTTGGTCATGGTGGTGTCGTGGTCACTCATTCGAGACCCTCGACTGACTGACATTATGGACTTTGCTGGTCATTTGGCAATGTTTGAGCAGGCGTTCCTGAAGGACTACGTGGCCAACCTGATCGGCAGCTCGTTCCCGAACCTGTCGCGCGCGCAGGTGGTCGAGTTCGTGGTCGGCTGCTTTGACATGACGAAGGACCTGCCGACGTTCAAGAAGCACCTGCGCGACTTTCTGGTCAACATCAAGGAGTTCGCGGGCGAGGACAACGCCGACCTGTTCCTCGAGGAGAACCTGGCGCGCACGCAGCTGCAGGAGAAGCAGGACCTGGCGGCCAAGCTCGCCGTGCCCGGCCTCGTCAACCCGAACGAGCGTATGGATGAGATGGCCGACCTTTAGGTGGTGGGCGGCGAAGCGGGCGTTGAGAGGGCGGCGCGTGAGTGACGGAGACGCGCGCTCCCATCCGACGACTTGTCATTTCCCAGTGCGTGTTGGCAGCTCCATTTCCCACTTCAAAGTGCGCCAGCAAAGGCGAAGACATACAAAAAGCAAGAGAGAAAATGAGCAGACTCTGCGAGGTGGTTTAACATTTTACTGGTGTGGACACATGAACACGATAGTTTGCCATGCAGTTCTGGTAAATTACGGATTGTATGCAATAATACACAGCATTGCAAAAGGCTTTGGCGACCAGCAAGGCATCGACACCGACGAACATGGTACGCTCCACTGTCCACTTGCTCCGCGCGCCGCCACGCTTCTCATGCTCACCCTCTGGCGCAGTCCGTGACGCTGCATACGACGCTGGGCGACCTCAAGATCGAGGTCTGCTGCGACACGGCCCCGCGAGCCGCAGAGGTACCCAACCACTCCACCGATCCTCTCCATCACTTCCTTCACAATGTTGCTGACAAACGGACTCGTTTTGGTATCGCAGAGCTTCCTGGCGCTCTGCGCGTGCGGCGCCTACGACGGCACCAAGTTCCACCGGTGCGTCCACCTGCCACTCGTATCCCTGACGTTCACTAGCAACTAACTGACCATGGTGTGGCGACAGCAACATGAAGGGCTTCATGGTGCAGGGCGGCGACCCGACAGGTACGGGCAAGGGCGGCGCCAGCATCTGGGGCGGCACCTTCGACGACGAGTTCCACCCGCAGAATCGGGTGCGTCGGCTTGTCCCTGAGGCGACTGTGTCGTCTTGAAAACGCGATGTTCACACATTGTGTGTTCGCCTCGTTCGCGATGGCAGCACAATTGCCGCGGCATCGTGTCGATGGCCAACAGCGGACCCAACACCAACAAGCAGCAGTTCTTCGTCACGTACGCCAAGCAGCCGCACCTGAACAACGTCTACACGGTCTTCGGCAAGTACGTCCATGTCCATCCAATGTGGTGTTCCATCTACATTGCTCAAACACAATAAATACTCGATGTTCACTAACGACAATGCTCGACCTGACTCTCGACAGGGTCATCGACGGCTTCGAGACGCTGGACGCCATGGAGAAGACGCCCGTGGACGCCAAGAGCCGCCCGCTTAATGACATCGTGCTCCAGTCCGTCACCATCCACGCCAACCCGATCGCCGACATGTGAGCCAGCTAGACTAGGCAAGCAGCGGCGCTAGACTCAGTGCTGCGCAGGTTGCTGGCGGACAAACCGCGTCATGAACAGCGTAATGTCGTCCGGCTTCTTGGTCTGCATCTCGCCCATGCGCCGCAGCTGCGCCAGCGCGTAGTGGCGCTTGCGCGACGCCTTGCGCACGATCACGTGCCTGTCCAGCGTCTGCTTGCCCTTGTGCCGCTCGAACAGCGCCAGCGACGCCGTCAGGTGGTGTTGGGCCGATACTCCACCGTCTCGACACTCTTCCAGTGCTCGAGCGCGGTACTCGACCGCCGCTGCCGTCGCGAACGGGTACAGCGCCGTGTTGTCGGCTTCACCGCTCGGCATCGGGTTGTTCAACAGCAGCAGCTTGGGCGAGACAAAGTCCTCGCTGCCTTCCAAAGGGAACACTGGAGTCGATGCGTCTCCGTGGCCTCGGGTTGTGGGCTTGGACGGACGGTCTTGGAGCTTGCACATGGCCACAATCAGGTCGCAGACGTCTTGGAGCGAGGCGTTCGAGCGGTCAGCTGCCGCCATGACCCGCGTCAGGTCGTCCTTGTACAGATTATCGGCGATGCCGTCCGAGAATGTGAGGCAGACGTCTCCGTCCTGCAGCTGGAAGCTCTGCACCATGTACTCGTGGCTCGCGACCTGCGTCGACAGGTTGACGACGCACGGCACGTTGAACTCTCGGAGCACGTCCATCGTCTCGTACACGACCTGTCCGCGGCGCACGACGACGCACTTGGAGTCGCCGAGCGTGAAGGTGAGCAGCTTGCCGCTCCAGCGCTCAAAGTAGGCGACCGAGAGCGTCGTGGCCAGCCGCGACTTGCGGAACTGGAAGCAGCGGATGCGCGCGGCTCGGACGCCTTCCACCACCGCGCTCTCGAACGCCGCGGCGTCGATTGGTAGTCGGTTATGGCCCGTCACGTCCTCCAATGCGGTCTGGACACACCGGACGACTTCGTTCGCCAGGTGCTCGGACGACACGGGCACGTGGTCCATATTGGCGAGCGAGTTGCGTCCAAACGGAGACGACACGCCGTCCGCTACAATGTGGAAGTAGCTGGAGCTGGCGCCGGCGTCTTCTCCGTGGAACTCGAACCGACCGGTGGCATGTTGCAGCCCGTCCTTCTCCGCCCACCTGAACGGTCCGTTGCTACCGATGCGGCGCAGGGAAGACGGCATCTTCCAGGCGGTGCGAGGCGGCCGGCTCTTCATGAAGTTGTCGGACGAGGACCGCAGCTTGGCGAGACGCTGCGTCGTGCGGCTCGAGACGCTGGCCAACGCGTTTGTGACCGCGGTCTTGGCGGATGCCGTACGCGCCGCCATTGCTACGGACGGGAGAGGCAGCAGGTCCGATAGAGACGCCGCGCGGCGCTTGGCACACGCAGGAGGAGGGCTCAGGCGCTGCTGCAGCTGCTGCGAGGCCGTCGGGGGCGACGGGGACGCGGCCATCGACTCGACTCGACGCCTTTACTTATGGCCGAGGAGCTCCGTTGATGGCCAGTTGGAGACTGAAGTGGTGAGTCGAGGCGGTTTTTTAGCGGTGAACTCGTGGAGGATTACGCCCAGGTTTTGCTTCCGTGATGACTTGGATTTCGTATGGTGGTGAGATGTGCGAGAAGTGTTGCGACGTATTTATAGTCCAGATGGCGGCGAATTAGTGGTTTTCGGAGTGGCTCCCAACGAAAACATGGGCAAAGTAACGGCAACAGGTGGGAATTGTGAACGCGACGCCCATGAACACCACCAGCTGCTCCTCGACGGGCAATGCGAGCCTCTCGTCGTCGGCTTTGGCTTTGGCTCGTTGTGAGCCAATTCGCGCAGTGTCGAGGGCTGTCGAGGCTCCTCTGTCGATGGCAATACGGCGACGAACGAACGAAGCCGAGGTGTCGACTTCAGCCAGGTTCTGAAGCGGATGGAAGTCTCGGCACGTTGACAAAC
>JAADXY010000125.1:0-45576 GCA_023338065.1 Phytopythium montanum
GGGGGGGGGGGGGGGACCCTGTGCCGCAGGTCTTTGCATGTTTTCTTTTCCTTTGCATTCAATACAAAACTCTTCAATCTGCCCTGAACCCCTGAAGTCGTTTTCCTATGGATTTTGGGCAACGGAGGACACAGTGATACACGGACGAGCGTCGCCGCAGGCGTGGTGCGGGACTTCTAAGCGGTGCGTGAGTGCTTCTCCTACCGGTTGGGACTCGTGCTTGCACGGAAGTGATCTCCACGTTTATATTTCACTGGTATACATTCCTCGGTATACTTCGTATCGTGTCGGTCCTTGTTTGCTTTTGTACCTGTATTTGGGCTTAGAGTTTGGGCCCTAAAAGATTGAGACTGAGAGGCGCGCCAAGTGTTACCCATACGCTAGGGCGAGCGTATGCGTTCCTCGTCACGATCGAAGTGACTTTCGTGTGTGAAGCTTGGTGGCATCCTAGGCAAGTGTCTGGGCAACGTGAGACTGATCAGGGAGCATCTGAGCACTTGTTGTTTTGGTGTTGCCCGGAGTTTGCACAGGTATCAGCCCTACCTGTGTCTCTTTTGTATTTATTTCCTGGGACTTATTGCCTAGTTCGAGCGTGGACGCCTAATTCTCAGTGATTTTTGCGATTTACCTCATTACATTTTGGCTGTCATTGAAATTCATTAAAACAAAAAAAACGTACCATCTTGCTCGAAATCGAGCTGACCTTGTCGTCCAGGCGCACGATCGCCACGTCCTGCGCCATCGTGTCGAGCGTCAGGAACGCACCGCTGGGAGCCTCCGCCGCCGTCGACAGCTCGCGCGTCACAGTCACGTCCGCGCCGGCGCCGCGCTGCAGGTCCATCGGGAGGAGCGAGATGGCGATGAAAAAAAAGACGTCCCCTGCTGCTACTGGTGCTGCTGCTGTGCCTTACGTCCTGGAGCCGAAAGCGAAACGTGCCGGCGAAAGATTTTGCCGTCTCCATGTTTCACGACATCGACTCGGGTATTCATAATTATTTGACTCGCAGTTTGTATCGAAAACAATTCCGCCTCAACCACAATGCGGAGAGCGCGCGGCCGAATGACTACACGGACCTGGTGCTCGTGACGGAGACCCGCGGCGAGCCGGACGGACTGGTGGTGAGCCACCTGCCGGACGGGCCGACGGCCTACTTCTCGCTCAGCAACGCAGTGCTGCGCCACGACATTGAAGACCGCGCGACCGTGTCCGAGGCGTACCCGCACGTGATCCTGAGCGAGTTCCACACGGCGCTCGGCAAGCGCGTGGGCGGCATCCTGAAGCTCCTGTTCCCGGTGCCCACGCCGGACGCCAAACGCGTCATCACGCTGGCCAACGACAACGACTTCGTGTCCTTCCGGCACCACGTGCTCAAGAAGACGGGCAGGGAGGTCGAGCTGCAGGAGTGCGGCCTGCGCTTCGAGCAACAGCTGTACCAGCTCAGGCTCGGCATGTGCGACCAGAAGGAGGCAGAGAACGAGTGGGTGCTGCGTCCGTACATGATCTCGACCAAGAAGTGCCACGTGCTCTAGACCGGGCAGGCTGCCAAGTGGATGAGGCGGAGCGGCTCTGCTTCACCAATACCAGCTTCATGTCGGCAACTGATGATAGAAGTCATGCTTTGCTTCACGCTTCGTGACCTTGCTCAGGTCGAGGCGGAAGAATGTCCAGCAGCCAACCTCGACCTCCTCCGTCACGAGGCTACGATGGTGCAGCTCCATGACGGCGACGCAGCCCTCCTTCAGGTGCTCCCAGCGGCGTCTGGATGAACCACGAGTCATTTTGAAATATATAAAGCCAATGTCGCTAGCATAGCGGAATCTGCGTGTCGGCCTGCACGCGCTTCTTGCGGATGCGGTTGGTGGCCTCGTCGTGGTAGACGCCCTCTAGCTGGTAGGCCTTGACGTTGACCTCTGCGCCGTTGACCGAGTCCGAGTTGTCGAGGATGGGGAGCAGCGGCCGGCGGCGGAACTTGCCGCGGTAGATGTAGTAGTTCTGCTCCAGGTACACGAACGGCCGGATGAAGACGGAGCGGCCGAAGCGGTACGACATGATGGACTGCGAGCGGATGAGTGCCTTGGCGCGCAGCGGGTCGTTCATGAACACCTCGACCGAGTTGCGCTGGTACGTGCGCCAGAAAGTCTCGACGTCCTTGCGAAGCGTTCCACGTCGAGCTCGAATCGCAATGTTGACCAGCAGCCGGAACATAATGAACAGGAAGCTGAACAGGATGGCGTGGGTCACAATGTTGACCAGCGGGTCGTAGATGACATGCGCGCCGTCGCCTTCCCTTGACCGGTCGCCGTAGCTGTACTTGCTGTACGAGTTGTAGAAGCTCAGCAAGCCAGGGACTGTCGGGAACATCTCTCGCTGCCGGTCCGTGCCGCCCCATTTCATAATGCAGACGTTCAGAATGTCCTGGAACGAGTTCCAGACCGACAAGAGCGTCGCGATCATGATCTCGAGGCTCGAAATGTACGTGAACTCGGTGATGAGAGCCGCCAGTCGCTCGTTGGCGAACACGAACGTGATACGCCACAAGTTGTCGATGAGCACGAGCACGACGGTCCAGACGCGGAAGTTGCTGAGGAAGGCGCTCGTGAGCTGGTAGAAGCTCGTGGACCAGGCGAAGACGGTCGAGTTCGGGATCACGTAGAGCCAGGAGAAGAAGGCGTCGAAGACTAGGAGCGACGCCATGGCTCGCTTACGGAACGACACGCTGCTCAGGTCCGTGTAGAGTAGGATGCGCGAGAGCGTCTCGTCCTTCCTGGCTGGTCCGGACGTCGCGTCCTTGCTCTCTCCGTCCTTGGTCGTGTCTTGGGAAGAGTGAGCGCTCGAGGCTTCGCTGCTGGTGATGTTGGACGCGTACACGCGCTCGCGCCGCCCCAAGACGATCAGCGGACGTACGACGAGCATGGCGACGACCCACGAGTCGACGCCGTTGATCGTGATCATGCACAGCTGGATGAAGAGCATGATGAAGTACAGCACGCCCTCCATACCCAGGTCGGTGAGGATCCAGTGGTGCACCATCGGGGTCGCTCCGTTATCGAGCGAGTACGTCGACACCATCCGCAGTCGAGCGCGCATGTACACGTTACTCAAGTAGATGTAGTCGAGCGTGTGCCAGTTCCAGCCGACCCATTCCGACAGCGTGCGGAAGTACTTGGCGCTCGTCTCGTCAATGTGGAACTCGTGCAGTCGGCCGCCCTTCGAGTCGCTCCAGATACAACCATACCGCTTGGGCACCAAGTTCTCCGCGACTTGGTCTTTGGCTGGCTGCGGCAGGATCTCGTAGCACATGGTGTCTTCCCACAGGTCCATCCGCGCGCCAAACTGCTCGAACATGGCGTGCGTAGTGTTCACCAGGTCCGGGATGTCGTCTTCCTGGATCATTGACGCCATCGTCTCGCGGTATGACGACTCTGGGAGGTTGTAGTTGGTCGAATACAGGTACGTCGTGAACGGTTCGTGGGAGAACGGCTCGAAGACCGTGTCTGCGAGCAGTCCAGCTCCCCAGATCAACGCGTCGATGCGGATACTGCCGACGAACACGAGCGTCTCGTTGTACTTGATCGGCTGTCCGTTGCCAGTCCCGAGGACGCAGCCAGTCCCAGCGGCACTGAGGTGCGCTATCTTGCCCACGAGCTTGTAGAGGATGAGCGAGTCGCATACAGAGGCGAGCGCGTTCCACTGGTTGTGAGCCGTCAGCCGCGTGCCGTTGTTGTCCTTGAGGTACTGCGTCAGGTCGATGCCCGTCCACTCCTCGTGGATGTCGGACGAGAAGGACCACGACGGGTTCGGCCCGATCATCGTCACTTTGTAGTATAAATCCTTGATGTCCATGAAGTTCAGGAAGAGCGTGAGCGAGATCATGGCCACGATGCTCACCTGCTTGACCCGCCGCTTGTCGAACGACGGCAGCATGGGCATCGCCGCCTTGCCAGCGGTTGGTCCTTCGCTGGCTGAACTTGAGGGTTGCTTGGAGGTCAGGAGAAGGCGGACTGAGCAGTCGACAGGCGGTGCAGCTTGTGGCGACGACGGAGAAACGACCAACTGCGTTAGAAAGCAACCGAGACGAGCTGAGAATAGCATCCGCTGCTTGGAATTGGGATGTCCACGACCTTCACCTTATGACCACGTTACTTGGACGCCACGTGCCCAATGACGCACTCCCAGAATAGCTGGCAGCCTGGTTGTGAAGCATAACGAACGTCAGAGAAGCCGCACCTGATACCAACCGCTTCGTCGTTGCCGTCTCACCACCCGAACATGAGGGTTAAATACACTTGCAATTCACGGCCAGCCACGACACCAGATACACGCTGTCCGTTATGCCTGGAGTCACCAACGCTCTCAGCAGCCCGCTTGACGCCATTATCCCACTCGTTTCCGCTTCCAGGCGGGAGCAAAGCCGCCGTACTCGACTGCTGGCGGCGTGTCGCCCCCGCTGTGGTCCATACCACCCCCACCGCCTGCTAGTTCCATGTCTGCGTCCTCTGCAGCCGTCTCAGCGTCTCGAGATCGTTTGATGCGCAGGCCCCAGCTGTGTCTCTGCTTCTCCCGCTGTCGAGGGTGTGGAGGGAAGTCCAAGCCGTAGAACTTGCCGCCGGTCAGCATCTCCTGGACCTCCTTCTTGAAGAACGCGGGGTCGTCGTGCAGCTGCTTGGCGGCCGCGGCGTTCAGCACATAGTCGATCCCCGGCTCCAGGAAGATGAGCTGCTCCACCATGAACACGCTTCCTGTTAGAGTGTATGGTTGTATGGGATGAACGGGTCTTGACGGTACCTGGAGGCCGAGCAGCACCGTGTTGATGCTCAGCACGGGCCGCCAGTCCTGGCCCAGGATCGGCATCATGACCTTCCCGGTCGCCAGGTCAATGTTCGGGTGCCAGACTCTGTCGAGAACGATAGTGTTAGTCTTCATTCCCGACACATAGAGCCACACAGTCACTCACCTGGTCAGACACGTCACGCCGGGGGCTGAGCAGCAGCAAGGGCAGCATAATGAGAGCGTTAGACGACGGCTTTCCTCGATCACTTGGGAAGACTATGGCGCACCGTGGAAGGGGTACGTCTTGGGGATCTCGACGAAGAAGGTGAAGTCGCCGTTCGCGTACGGGCCCGACACGTCGGCAATCGAGATGTTGAAGATCAGGCGCAGCATGTTGTCCGCGCCGTCCGGAAAGTCCACGCGCGTCTTGGCCTGCGCGCAGGTAAACTTGGCCTTGGACAGCTGCAGAGCGCCGTCAGTCCGGCTCGGGAGTATACCAACAGCCAGTCAAGAGGGCGGACGCCCCACGCACCTCGTTCACGTCCTTGCGCACGCGCAGCGCCGCAAAATCCGAGCGCATGTACATCCTCCGGTCGAATCGGTCTGTAGTCGGTCGACTTTCTGGCTTGGTCGCGCCGGCTCCTCCGCTCGCGCCGCGCTGTTAGCACAGCCTACGCCTCGTCCTGACGGTCTGCTGCGTCACATACGTCGTCGGAGCCGTCGGTTAGCACGGAGGCGCGTGCAGAGAGCGAGGAAGCGGACATCATGGCCGAGCGCATACATACCTCGAGTCGCTCGAGCAGGAGAAAAGCACTTGCCTTTTGGCTTGAAACCGCGAGCGTCGGGTCAGTTCCTCGAGGCGCAATCACGTTCCAGAACACGGTGCGTTTGTCAACAGTTTGATTCGTTGAAATTGCACTGGTGTATAGTTTCAACCAATGGATGACGAGAAGTCATAGAAAAAGGTAGTTTACCAGAACATGGTGCAATGTTCCATTCAACACACCACTTTTAGTAACTTCTCTTCTCGGATTCCACCTGTTTCGTCATTTCTGCCTTCCCACGGAATGAGAACCGACCGAGCAACATCAAGAAGATCGAGAAAGGCCAGCAAGTCAACGTCGTCGGCGGCGGCGGCGATCGACCGGTGGCGGCCGCGGGACGACAAGCGGCAGCGGGAAAGCAAGGCAATCGAGTGAAGGGGCGAGTCGGCGGGTCGTGCGACGCGTGTGGAGCGGAGAAGAGCGCAGAGGAGGCGATGCAAGCGAAGCCAGTGGATGCGACAGGCGGGGAGGCGGTGATAGCGGCTCCTCCGGCGCGCGGGCGACCGCTGCTGCACTACAAGGACCTGGGACTCGTCACGCAGAACCGCAAGACGCGGTTCACTTGTGTCCATGCGTCCGAGAACTTCCTGGCCTGCGGGTACGGCGACGGCGGCATATGAGTAAGCGTGGTAGTCGTATCTGACTCGTGGTGATTACCTGGATGGAATTACGGCAGGGCCAACAACGGCAGCGTGTACCTGTACGCGACATCGGCGGTGAGCCGCGCCGAGAGCGACGCGCGCGTCTTCCCGGCCAAGTACCACCTCGTCAAGATGATCTCGCCGCCCAGCAATGACCGCGTGGGCGTCACGTGCCTGTCCATCTGTCCGCAGCAGAAGCGGCTCGTTGTCGGCACCATGCGCGGCGTCGTGTACGGCATTCAGCTGTCCGACTACAACAAGATCGGCGAGAAGGTCGAGTTCTCGCACGACTTCCACGCGGTAAGTCCTTTCTCTCTTGATTTCAGTATGGAGAGGCCTTGGTCACCCTGCTTCTCGTCCGATAGGGTTTCCCGATCACCTGCTTCTTGTGGGACAAGCGTGGCCAGCGACTCTTTTCGGCCTGTAATGGCGGCGCGGTCTCCCAGACAGTGCTGCGAGCTGGCGTGTCGGCGATCTTTGGCAGCGTCGACACCGAGTTGCTGCTGAAGGAGGAGACTGGCATCGTACAGGTGCGCTACTTGCCTCGCTCGCTTGTAGTTGGCCGTGGAAAATGGTGCAACTGACGCGCCTTGGTCGCTGGTTGTACGTGACGATGTGCAGCTGGACTTGGCGAGGTATGGACGAGCGTACATCCTGCTCGTATCGTCGCAGCTGCGCGTACTGCTGCTCAACTTGACGTCGGGCGATGGAAGCGCTGTACAAGTACGTCACTCTCATCTCTGCTGCATCTCGTTTGAACCTCTTGCTAACTGTCCTGATCCAATGTGTGTGGTCACTAGATCGGGACGAAGGCTCGACAGGGCAGCTTTGGCGCGTGCTTCTTCACCAGTTTGAATCCGGACTCAATCGACCCGGCCAAGAAGCGGGAGACCAAGGTGTTCTCTGCGCGGCCCGGCCGGCGCGTCTGGGTGGCCGACCCTCAAACAGGAACAGTCTCGTCCACGCTCAAGTTTGCTCTCGCCAAGAACCCGGCGACGTTCCTCGAGTCCACTGGCTGCACTACAGGAGAAGGTACGATACGATCTTAGGTCGATGACGTTCGCCAACGAAAGCGGATGTCCTAACAATTATGTGTGGACAATGCCTGACCTGATTGTATCGACAGTGCAAACGCGAGACCTGAGCGTCAACAAGCTGCAGCAGTTCCGATTCCTGCGAGATCCCGCGTACGCGCCAAAGGATGTCAAGGAGGCGAATGTGCTCCTTGTGAGCTGGAACGTTGGGTCGAGCGTCCTGTTCTTCCTGGACCCGACTGCGGTGGAGATCATCGAGTGGCATATTGATCTTGGCGTCATCCTCGATCTGCAGGTGCGTCGGTACTCAAGTGAATTGGATTGTGCGTTTGTGCTGTGTTTGACTCACCTTATGGTCAACTGTGTGTTTGATTGCCAGGTTGTGAACGAAACCACACTTGCTGTCCTCCACGGCGAAGTTCCCAAGGTCTCGCTCGTTCAATCATGCTCCGCGCAAGAGTTCGTCGATATCTACGGCGCCAACGACATGTTCAAGAAAGTCGAGGTACGCTGTCAGCTCTTCATAAATCAATTGTCCGTCAGAAGCTGACAATGATGTTTGCCTCTATGCATGCACAGTTGGCAGTCAACTTTGCACTGAACGACGCCGTCGTGCTTCGATCACTCCAAGAGCAGTGGACCGCTTACTTGACAAGCGGTGTGAAGAGCTCGGGCGACACTGAGAACCTGGAGGCGGCGCTGAAAGCTCTCACGGCGAGCGCGGAGGTGCTCGAGAAGGAGTACCAAGATGCGACTGCGAACGAGCTGCCAGGCATGGACTTGGGCAACAACCACCAGATCCAAGTCATCTTCAAGCAGCGTCCTCAAACCGCTGCTGTCAGCGCGGAGCCCAGCACGCCAGATCTGTTCGCTGCCGCCGCTGCTGATAGTGGTGGTGGTGGGATGTCCCCGCATGCTGAGAAGCGAGTCGTCACCTTGGACACAGGCCATGCGTTGCATCGACCGATCGAGTATTTCGACGTGCTCGCGACGTCGACGGAGACGTACTCGAAGAGTATCAGCGCACCCGACGGCTCCACAGTCGAAGCTCGACTGATTGACATCCCGGAGCTGCCGCGCGCAGAGCCCGTGCTGCCGATCGACCTGCGCCAGCACTACATGGAGGAGATCATGGACGAAGTCAAGACATTTGAGCGGTTGCGCGCGGAAGATGGGACGATGAACAGCATCATGCCGGCGCTGAGGGGGAGCTCTTCAGTCGCGGTCAAGGCGTTTTCGACGCTGATTCCCAACGCCGGGATGTTTTCCAACCTGATGGACGCGTCGATGATCACGCAGCCGTTCCAGATGACCGCGACAGGGCTGTTCGGGAGCTTGCCGGACATCGACGACGACTTGGTGATCGACCCTGACCCGCGGTTGTTCCAGAAGTCATTCAAGTATGGCCAGTTGATGACCCGCGGCTCTGGTGCTGGCGAGTATTCCGTGCTTCGGATCGCCATGTCGACTGCCGACTCGGAGGAAGACAAGATGGACTCGGAAGTCCTGCTGGAGGCGATTTCGATGGACATCTGGGACACGAACCTCAAGTACGTGTCCAATCTCCCTATCAGCGAGCAGCTTGACCTGCCCTCTCTGGAAGAGAGCGCGAACAACCAAGCGCGTGCGGCGAAGCGATCCATCGAGTCGCAGCAATTGGCAAGCTCTATGTCGAAGACCGGCAACGGTAGACAAAGCACTTCCCGGGCCGTCGGCAATGCCAGGTTATCGATTCGGACCAAGTCGTTGACCTCTCAAGACGAGGCGGGAACGCAGAAGAAGCAGCGTCTCCAGACTCGGCTTTCCTTGTCTCCTGATGCTGGACGGGGTGTACTTCGCGCACTCCAGCGGCATATTGGAGCACTGCCGAGCTGTGAAGTCAAACACCGCTGTATCGTGGGCGGTCGCATTGCGCAGTCGGCAGAGCTGGAGCCGGTTGTGAAGCGCGAAGTGTCGGAGCTGATGTCGGAGCTGGTGGCAGCGTCAGAGACGGCAGAGAAGACGAAGCACCTGTCGAACAGACTGTGGCCGGCTGCTGGCATCACGCGAGTGTGTGCGTGCCTTGCCAACGTCTTCTTGCTCCAAGGAGATTTGCTGAGAACGCAGACAACGATCGAAGCCTGGCTCAACTGCTTCGACCCGACCGCGCAGACTCAAGACCCTGTGGATCCAGAGCAGCCTTCACAGAGTGAGAACGGCGGGAAGCAGAACGATCTCGCTGGCTTCGCGCGTGGTGAAGCGCTTGTGGACGGCGATGGTCTTCCGTTGACGAGAAACGACTGGAACCTGGTCCGCACGCTTGTGTCGACATACTTCGCGGTATCCGCTGCTGGCGCCAAAGTGCAGGTCCGACCACTCGGTCCGGAAGATGGGCATCAGCCTCGCAACTACGAGCAGCAAATGGGCATCGAAGTCGGACTCGAGGGCTTCTACTCCAATTCGAGAAGCAACACGGTGAAAGAAGGTGCTTCCGCTTCTCCGGTCTCTGGACAAGTCAGGTTGTGGAGCGCAGCGGAGGCGGAGGCGTTCGTGAGCAAGTACGGCGTGTACCTGAGCCCGGATCTCGCGGCAGAAGCTTGCAACCTAGCCGGGTTTACTGGTGCGTTGACGCTGGTACTCGACCATGTCGTATCAAGCGCCGACATGGCCGAGACTTGCGACGACATCAAGAACTGGGTTGCCGAGCAGGAGTTCCACCGAGCGCTGGCGACGATCAAGGAGCGCGACTCATTCTGTCTCCTGCTCCACTTGCTGGACCTGCTGATGAAGAAGTGTCCGCAGGAGACAATCGAGATCTGCGTCGACAAGTATCCGGTTCTTCGCACGGAGAACGTCGAGCGCTCTCTCTTTGGCCAAGAGATCTCCTGGAGCAGCGTGGTGAGCGGCGGCACGGATGACGAGATCTTGCAGCCCGAGAGGGTGGCGCAGACCGCTCGGTACTTCCGGTATCTCGTCCGACTCCTGGAAGAGAAGGCGACGGTCTCTGGTCGTGACGCTCAGCTCGTCCAGCGCTGTCTTGCGTTGAGCTTCGCGGGGCTCAAAGTCACTGGCAACCTGTTCGAGTTGGACGAGCGTGGCGGGCTGGAAGAGTGGATCGCGTCGCTGGTCGCGCAGCCCGAGCGGTTCTCGTTCGACCACAACTGGTGCTGGCGTCTCCTCGCGGACAAGGACGCTCTCCCCGGCATGCTCGAGCTGACTATGCACTCGCTGCAGAGCGAGGCGACGTTCGACCTCGGACTGAAGGAGCTGCGGGACTTGGTGACGCTCATCATGGAGAAGGCCGAGCTGAGGTTCTTCGAGCCGCTCTTCATGCGGATAAGCACTTTGCCTCGCAGATCGGACGTCGTGCAGGCAAGGGTCCTCGAGCAAGTCCACAGCAGCTTGTCTCTCGACAAGAGGAGCGCGCCACTGAGTACGGCCGTCATCTCGGCGCTGCTGAACTCTGGCGAGCTGGAGAGCGGTATGCGTCTGCTGTCTCGGTTCCCGCTCTTGTTCGCGTCGGCGCCGCTGCCAATGTACCACACGATCATCGAGAGCCATGCGCTGAGCGAGCAGCAGAAGCATGAGGTCAACCAGATGCTGGAGATCGCCGACACGAACGCCTGGGCGTCGTATAAGGAGGCTGCGGCAGTGCGAGGTGCTCAGTTTCCTCCACAGCTATCAGCCGCACTGCAAGTCGAGCTGAGAAGTCTCCGTCCCGCACTGGAAGGCAAGCAGTTCGATGCGTGGGCGTCTACTTGCGAGGCGCTGAACGAAGAAGCAGGCGCTGCAGGGGACGAGCAGGAGAAGCGGAGCTGTTACTACTCAGAAGCTGCAAGTGCGCTCCCGAGCCGGTCGTTCGAGTACCGCAACAGCGGATGGGGCGGTGAAGTGCAGCTGCACGACTCGGTCTGCGCCATGTGCGAGCTGCCAGTGTTTATCATCGCGGAAGGTATGCAGGCTGCTCTAGCTGTTCCGGTGGTATGACTGGTGCTGACGTGTTTGAACAGGGAACTCGAACTTGGACGTCGTGCTCCTGCCATGCGGCCACGCGTACCACTGCCACTGCTTGGACGAGGAATCGTGCCCGGTATGCCTGGAGGACAACATGTCGACGCTCGACTGGCTGGGCTAGCTTCGCGGCTTCCAGCTGAAGATTGGGGAATGTGTGAGTGGTTGTGCTCCAAAGTGTGGATATCCTGTTGCCAGGTCATGGTCTAAACCCGGCTAATAATGTCGTACAGAGTGATCTCGGATGAACAGATACAAACTCTCGTCGAAGATGTGCATGCTGGTGATGTAATGTGTACTATCGGCCGTCGTGATCGACTTGATCGACGTGTCTTCTAGCGACCGGAGGCGAGGAACCCGACCTGCCGGAGGAATCCAATGAGCGCCTCCTTCTCCGGCTCGAGGTAATTCTTGTTGTGTCCGCATTGAAGCGGCAACAGCGTGCCCACTCGTGCGTCTAACGACTGGACGAGCAGCGGCAGCTCGTCTTCAAGGTCTTCGTCGTCGTCCAAGCGGAGCGCTGAGCCGCCAGCGATCGCGTGCCGCTTCCCACCGACTGCCGCGCGGACTCGCGACGCTAAGGCGACAGGGGCAGACGTTGCTGGGTCCTGCTGCTTCTTAAGCGCTCGCTCCTCGCGCTTCTGCCGTCGTCGCTGCTCCACGTCTTCGTCGCGCTTCTGCCAGCGCTGTTGAAGCGTATCCACGAGGTACTCGACCATACAGACGAGGAAGCCAATGTCGACGTCGAACTTGATGGCGGGGTACTGCTCGACGAGCTGCTGCAGCGTGGTGTGGACGTCTTCAAGGACCAGTGGGACGATCCAAATCCCGCGGCGCTCGAACGGCTCGACGGACAACTGCTTCCGCTTGGACGGCGACAAGCACCCGCCCCATCGAAGCAGAGACGCCGTGAACGCTCGGAGGCGATCGTGGCCGCCGGACTCGGCTGCTTGGAGGAGACACTGGCCGCAGTACCCGTCCAACCTCGCGAGCTGCATCCACACGACGGCAAGCAGCTCCTCAGGGAAGTTCGGCGTCATCGTCGACGTCGTTGATGCATCCACACGACCAGCAAGTGTGGCACGCACGGTAGTACCAGCGTATGACGCCGGGTCATCCCCCAGCATGTGATCCTCTTCGCTCACGCCACGCTCGTCATCACTTGGAGCTACAGAAGCCATGGACGACGACGGCGAGTGGTTCGCTCCGTCCAGTGAGATGGACACGTGGACGTTGCCGCTGTCCGCGCTCGACGCTTCTTGACTGCTGACTGTCGCGGAAGTGTCCGAGTCCGACCGCCGATCGCGTTGAGCGGTGTACTGCATGGCCCGTTGCCCGATCGACAGCACGGCGTAGCTGAACCGCGTGACTTGTGTCTCTGTAAGCGGCCGGCCGAGCTGCGGACGGCTCCCTGCCTCGCTAACTCGACGAGTGGGACGTCCGCCACTACCAAAGACGCCAGGCAGCAGGCGGCAGAGCGGAGACGACGTCAACCACAGCGGGAAGATCGCTCCGGAAGGCGCTGGCAACGGCAGCTCGCTGTTGTTGACGTCCTTGGGCTTGAGCTGACGTGGAAGCTCAAATCTCGTGTCTCCAAGCTCGAGCTGCAACGCCACGCCCGACTTGAGCGATGCGCCGTCCACGATGATCTCGTCGCCAGCGTCCGAGCAGAGCAGCTTGGCGCACGTCGCAGCCAGGTAGTTGCCGCAGTTGTCCGTCTCCCACTGCATGACCCATTTGACGACGACGCCGGCCCAGCTCGCGACCATGCGCTGCGCTAGTGCAGGGACGTTGGCGAACGTCCGGTCCGCAATCATCACGTCCACGTCCTTGGACTTGCTGCCCACGTATGTCGCCACCAGTCCCTGCTCGTCATGCACCACCAAGGTCAGTCAGCGTTTTACAATGTTCGCACATTGTGAAATCACCCCAGAACCCGACGTACCCCGATCGACTCGCCGTGGATGGCGATCTTGTCCATCGCACGCTGTGTCTTGAGGAAGTGGACGATGGCGAGTCCGTCGCGGTTGTGGTCGAGCGGTGACGGAGACCCGGCGTTGCGTCCGTAGCCGCGGTAGTTGTACACGAGCACGTGGCACCCGAGCGACGTGTAGACGTGGATCCAGTCCATCTGCAGGTGGTGGAACTCGTACAGCCCGCCGTTCGGGTTGCAGATGATGATCACGCGGCGGTCAGCATCACTGGACGACGACGTTTGAGGCGGGATGAGCATGGCGTCGACGCGGAACCCGTCGGAGCTCGGGATCCAGACCTGCTCTCCTCGGAAGCGCACCGTCATGTCGGCCCGCATGAGGTCGAGCGTGGCGATCGAGTCCACTTGCTTGGCCTTGCGGCATCGACACATGATCTCCTTGACCAGCCACGTGAGGTCCCGCCGCGTCTGATCAAGAGCACAACTCAGTTGGGTCCGTAGAACCCCATGAAGTCTACATCCAAGCTGTCAACGCCACGAACCTCCGACTGCGGACGTCCGATCAACGGCAGCATGTTCTGCAGTCGCTGCAGTTGAGCCGCAAAGCGGACAAGCACCGGCTGCACCGCGTCATCCACCGCGTCCACCGCTGGCTTCGTCCCTGGCTTCGCCCCGGTAAACAGCCGCAGTCTCTTGACCTCAAAGTCCTTGGCGTTCGCTGAGCCAAGCAGTTCAGCACACGGTCCCAGCATCTCCTGTCGATGCATCGCCGCCACTTCCCTCACAAGCGACAGCATCAGCTGGCTGTTGACACCGAAGCTCGGCACGTCCACGTCTCGACTGTCCGCCGTCTGCACCCTCTGACTCTCCTTGTCCACAAGCTCAAGCGCTTGGAGAAGCGGCCGTAGCAGTGTATCCATAGCGAACTCGAAGTTCTGAACCGCCTGAAGGAACCGCATGCGCTGATTGGGAGTATGGAGCGAGCGCGCCAGCTCCTGACCCGCGTCCACGAACATGGCGACGCGCCGCTTGGTCAGTCGAGCAAAGGTGGCTTCTCCTTCACGAGTCACGAGCTTGAGCTGGCCAGGGAAGGCCAGAAGTGAAGCCACGCGCCGAGTCGCGGCCACAAGACCCGCCACGAGCAGCAGAAGGAGTCCGGGCAGCGTCAGCAGCGAGATCAGCGACCGCACCACCCACCTGAGGGCCCTCAGCGACTGTTAGAAGCGGCGGGAAGGCGTGCTGATGAGTGTGAAAGACGTACCAGAGCGCTATGTACACGGCGTTGGCAATGACGTAGATGGCGAGCGTCAATAGCGGGTTCTGTCACGTCGGAAGCGTTGTTAGCGCTGTTTGCGCTGCATTAAGCCCGGTAGGAGAAGACGCACCGCGACGACAAGGCGCCATGGCATCCACAGCTGGTCCGCGAGGCTCCCGGCCGCGTCCTGCAGCCCACAAACCGCGGTGAGCACCGTGCAGTCCATGAGAAGAAGCATGGCCGTCCCTCCTCTTACTGTTGACGCGGCTGCGTGTGCTTCCTGCGCGCCGTGTGGAGCGCCACAAGGACAGACGGCGGCCTCTGCGTCCTCCAGCTCTGGAGCGACCACAGCCGTCGGCATAACGCAGCAGCAGCAGCGGCCGAGAGAGAGCGAGAGAGAGAGAGCGACCCGCGCCAGGAAGAGGAAGACCAAGTCGAAGTGGTGCCAGCTTTACATGAGCGGAAGGCTCTTTTGTGTAAAAATAGACCTGCATTATGTTTTGTAGTCAATTAGGGGAATTCGTTGAAATGGACGCCTAAGCTTGTCAAGCGACGATATGTGCTGTTGATGATGAGGTCACCAAGATGGAGGCGTTGTATGCGACTTGTGCGGTTTCGGAGGGGATCCATGCGCGTTACTGGGGCGATGAGGGGTGGATGCACGGCTTCTCTCCTTTCCTCACCCCTGGAAGGTCTGCTTCTCGAACAGCTGGAGCGTGAGGGCGGCGAGGAAGGCCGGGAAGGAGCGGCACATGGTCATGTAGGCGAGCGTGCCCTGGCTGATGTGCGCGCAAAAGTCCGTGTCCAACAGCTCGAGCGCGCCACTGGGCTCCATCTTGACCAGCAGCTCGTCGCTACTGTGCTCAGCGTACACGGATCGCAGTCTCAGCATCTCGACGCCGTTGCTTTTGCGGAGGTCCACCTTGTAGCCGGTCAGGAGGTACACGGCCTCACGGTAGTGCTGCGTCTGCTCGGCGAACACCTCCTTCAGCCGCTTGTTGAGCATCTTGAGACCTTCCACTGTCTCGTACGACGTCGTCGTCGTCAGCGGCTGCTTCTGCTTGGGAGCCGCAGACATGGGCGTGCACTTGATAGGGGACAGCGACGTGCCCGACAGCTTCTCGAACTGCGCTCGCAGTGCCTCGTTCTCCTTCTTCAACGCCTCCAACTGCTCGTGCACCGCGTCTTGCCGGGTTTGAAGGAGCTCGCTCGTCGGGTTCACCGCCAAGTGCACGATCTTGGTCGTCTTGGCGTTGAACTCGCCTCGACCGAGCCGTCGCTCGTACTCGGCCAGCTGCTTCTCCGCCGCCTCGAGATGCCTCGTCAGCTTGGTATTCCTGGCTTCAGCGACAGCTAGAGCACGTTCGAGCTGCGTGTCATGGTCTGCTGGGGTTGTCAAGCCGTCTAGCGTCGAGCGAACGTCCTTCGAGCCTCCTGCCGCCGCCAACTCATCCTGCAAGAGCTGGATCTGCATACACGCAACCCCGTTAGCTGCATGATTGCCGACAGTATCGAGCTTCGGACAGCTCATACCTCGAGCTGTGACTGGCGTTTCAAGGCTCTCAGCTGCGCTTCGCAGTCCAGCGCGCGCTGCCTCCACTCAGCCATCGATTGCTCCACTACCTGCACGTCGGTTTGTAGCCGCGCCGCCGTCTTCTGCAGCGCCAGCTTCTCCTCTGCGTACCGACTAGTGACCGCGTTGATCTCGTCTAGAGCCAGCCGCTCGGACGCAATTGCAAGCTCAAGGCGGCGCTTCAGACTCGTCAGGTCGTGGTCGTGCGCTCCTCCACGAATACGTAGCGTCCCCAGTTCCTGCTCGAGCTTCTCGCCCTGGACGACGAACTAGACGTCAGTAACACTGCTGCAACGGTACACAAAGCGCCAGATAGAGACGCAGAACCTTGACGCTGCTGCCTTGGTCTCTGGTGTTCAAGCGCTGCCGCTTGGTACTTCGCCCTGTGTCCTCCATTGACTGGTAGTGGTCGTTAGATGGGTCTGAGAGAGCGGTTGCTTGGAGACGACGCTGCTGACCGTACATGCAGCTGGTCGACATTATTGCGGGTGTATCTGGATGTTTCTGGGGCGGGTGGACTCGCTGTAGCGGCGGCAACCGCGTCCGCCGCGACCGCTTCTTCCATCCCGACGTCCATGACGATGGTCACTCCAGGCAATTGGCAGTTTACCTTGTATTTTGCCAGCACATTTTGACGGTTTTCGGTGGAATAATTTGAAGTGTCGAAAACACAAAACACAATGTACAATGCTGCTGGATTGAAACACAATGTAGCAACATGCGAATGGCTGCAACGCGTCGCCACGAGCTCTTGTGCTCGCTTTAGCGTCCATCTAGGCCCCTCTCTGGGCCTACAATGGCTCTCACACTCATAGAAGACAGGCTAGAGGTTGGCGACGGCGAGGACGTCGGCTGGAATGCGGTAGCCCTGCAGCTGCACGGCTGTCGTGCGCGCTCGCAGCGGGTTGGCCTGCGTCACTTGGTTCAAGTACAACAGCGACACGGCGGCGTGCATCTCAATACTGCGGACGAGTGTGACTCGGTTGAGCGCCACGAGCCGTGCGAGAATGCTGTTCATGGCCAATGCGAACGGCATGAAGTACGTCATGGCGAACTGCGCCTCCAGGCCCTTGTATGCCTTCTGCGCCGCCATAACGATCTGCCACATCGCCAACTCACCAACGGGATGAGCTCCTCATAACCATTCAATACAGTGATCAAGACAAACGGCTGATACGAACCTCGGCGGTGGCTTGAGCAACGTGAACCAGTCGACGCAGTACCGAGTCCGCTTCCGTCTTGATCTCCGCCGACAGCGCCTTCCACGCAATATGGTGCATCTCTGGCGCTGGTCGAAGTGCCTCTATCACTTGTTGAGCGTCCATCGCTGTCTTCTCGACGTCCTGGAGCTTGAAATCGCGCAGACAGCGCTTGACGAGCTGCAGGTGCTGGTAGAAGAAGGCGCGGCGGTGCTGACTGTGGTTCTTGTACATGCTGCGCTGGAACACGGCCGCCTCCTCGCGCAGCAGTGCCACCACCTGCGCCACCGACTGCGCGTCCCCCGACACCTGTACGCTCAGCTGCGCCTCCGTCGTCGCCGCCATCACCGTCGTCGCCATCACCATCGTCCCCACAGTCTCCACCACTTCCAATGTAATGATTGGCTTGAACAAAGTTATATTTGCAGCATTTTTACAATGTTGTGGTTATATATGAAATTTAGTGTATCAATGGGTCTATATTGGATATGCTCACGAAAGGTCGCGGACGCGAAACGGCGCGAGCAGCGAGCAGCTCCATGACCATTGACGGGAAGTCAATGGATCGTTGGCCGCTCACTATCAGCAGAGCGGTATCTGCGTGTCGAAGGCCTCCCGTTTCTTGCGCATCTGCTTGGTCTCTTCGTCGTGGTAGACGCCCTCTAGCTGGTAACCCGCGACGTTGACCTCTGCGCCGTTGGTGGCGTCCGAGCTGTCGAGGATGGAGAAGAGCGGCCGGCGGCGGAACTTGCCGCGGTAGATGTAGTAGTTCTGCTCCAGGTACACGAACGGCCGGATGAAGACGGAGCGGCCGAAGCGGTACGACATGATGGACTGCGAGCGGATGAGCGCCTTGGCGCGCAGCGGGTCGTTCATGAATACCTCGACCGAGTTGCGCTGGTACGTGCGCCAGAAGGACCCGACGTCCTTGCCCAACGTGCCCTTGGACGCCTTGATGCTGACGGTCACGATGAGCCGGAGCACCACGACACCAAAGCTGAGCAGGATGGCGTTGCCGATGATCGTGAACAGCGGGTCGTACAGCACGTGCGCGCCATAGGCTTCGTTGCTCTCTTCTCCGTACGTGTACATGCTGAACGAGTTGTACAGACTCGCGACACCAGGAACGTTTGGCAGCAGCTGGCGCTGATGACCTGCAGCCCACTTGGTGATGCAGATGTCCAGCAGACTCTGATACCCAATGTAGACGGCGACGAGCGTGCAGAGCATGATCTCGAAGCTCGAGATGTACGTGAGCTCCGTGACTAGTGCAGCAAGTCGCTCGTTCACCAACACGAACGTCCAGCGCCAGCCAAAGTCGATGAGCACAAGCACGACGGTCCAGACGCGGAAGTTGCTCAGGTACGCGCTGCCGATCTGGTACGTGCTGGTGGACCACGAGTAGAGCGTCGAGTTGGGCATGATGTAGAGCCAGGAGAAGGCGGCGTCGATGACCAGCAGGAACGCAAGGAGCTGCTTGCGGAAGGCCACGCACGTCAGGTCCGTGTAGAGCAGCATCCTGGACAGCGTCTCGTCCTTCTTGACCTTGGTACCGCTTGCTTCTTCGGTTGTAGTAGCCGTGTCATCTTTGCTGCTTGCAACAGCCGCCGACGAGTACGTTGACTTCCCTCGCTTGACAGCTGGAAGGAGCGGCCGGACGACGAGGAGAGCGACGACCCACGCGTCCAGACTGTTGATGAGGATCATGAGCACTTCCATCATGAGCATGACGTAGTAGAGGACGCCGTCGAGACCCATGTCGAGAGTGAGCAAGTGGCTGAACGTCAAGCCGTCGGCTTCTGTGTTGGTCACTCGGTACTTGGACCTGGTTCGCAGTCGAGCGCGGAGGTAGACTGTGCTAATGCGTAGCGAGTCGAGGGTGAGCCAGCCCCAGCCGACCCACTCGGACAGTGCGCGGAAGTACTTGCCAGAGACCTTGTCGATGTGGAACGTGTGCAAGTTCTCGCCGGTCGGGTCGCTCCAGATACAGCCGTACTCTTGAGGGATAGCTGCTTCAACCCGTTGACCGAACTCTGGGACTGGAACGATCTCGTAGCACAGAGCTTCACCCCACAGGTCGATCCGAGTACTGAACGCTTCATAGACGCTCCGCATGGTCTCGTTGATCGCCGCGATGTCTTCCTTGGCGAGCATCGCAGCCAGCGTTGGGCGGTACGAGAGCTCCGGCAGATTGTGTGTGAGAGCATAGACTGTCGAAGTGTATGGTCGAATCGGAAACGGCTCGTGGATGAGATCGGCGAGCAGACCGGCTCCCCACATGAGCGAGTCGATGCGGATGCAGCCAGCGAACACGAGCGTCTCGGTCCGCTTGACCCCGCCGAGTACACAGCCAGTGCCAAAGGAGGAGATGCTCGCCGTCTTGGTCGTGATCTTGAACGGCTCAAGCGAATCGCATTGCATTGCCAGCGCGTTCCACATGTTGGTTTCCCACGTCCACGTCCCATTGCTGGCTTGCTGGAGCTGGACTACATCCATGTGTGACCGAACTTCATAGAAGTCGGCGGTGAACGACCAGGAAGGCTCGGGCCCGCACATGGTGATCTTGTAGTAAAGATCTTTGACGTCCATGAAGGTGAGGAAGATGGTCAGCGACATCATGGAGAGGATGCTGAGCTTCTTCTTGGGGATGCCCATGGCGGTGGAGGGGCTTGCTGGAGGTTGCCGTCAAGGGGTCGAGAGGGTGCAAAGGGTCCTTTCTTGTTTGGCGAGGCGGCGTCTTCGGTTGTGAGTTGCGGCGGCCTTGAGTGCGACGGCGAGACTCCGTTACTGTTTGCTGCTGCTTGAGCCACATTGAGCTGGGGTTTTCTCCGGCGCTTCTTGAATCGATCGACGACGAGAATAGCAGGCGTCCACAGACACCATGACGACCAACGCACAGACGATCTATTTGGATATTTGAATCGAGAAAGGCGCTTGTCTCTGGGCCGTTTGCATGATGAGAAGATGCGAAGCAAGCAAGTCGAAGTGGTCGACCAGGGTGTTGAAGTAGTTGAAGGTGCTGTCCCGAACCGATGTCAAGATAGGGGAAACTTGTCCCTTATGTACCTCGTTGGACTCACAGTACACTTCACTATTACAATTGGCGGAAACGCAACTCACACCCTGATTCGTCAAAAAGCTGCCGCGTTACCCAGTAACAGCACCACCAAAACGCAGGCGTCTATCAACTAAATCACACAGATCATTCTTAACCAAAGGTAAAATAACTCCTTTCAAAGTCCGACATTGTATTTGCAGTACACAATAAATGCCATCATATCGGGCCTTACGGGTTCCAGTCCAGTCAAACCGCACCACGACCAGCGCGTCAACGAGAGCCGCTCGTGCTAAAACACCGACGCCATTCGCGAGAAGGATCGACGTCCGCCAGCACCTGCCGCCCTCCCTCCGCCCTCCCCGACCTCCCTCGCTCCCCCTCCGTCATCATGAGTCTGCAGGTGCTGAGCAAGTCGTCGCGCTCCGTGGCGCTGGCGGCCCACGCGCGCGCCATCTCGGCCACCCCGCGCGTGCTGGACGAGTCGTACTCTCGCCACCAAAAGTCGCTCGGCCGCCCCATTTCTCCGCACGTGACCATCTACAAGATGCCGATCTCGGCGCTGTCGTCCGTGACCAACCGCTTCGCGACCATGGGCATGACGGCCGCCTTTGCCGCCGGCTCGGCGCTGGCGCTCGTGGGCGTCGACGTGCAGGCGCTGCTGTTCGCGGCGCAGGACGTCGTGCCGGGCTTCGTGCCGCTCTCCAAGGCGCTCGTGGCCTTCCCCGTGTCCTACCATCTGCTCAGCGCCGCGCGCCACGTCGCCTGGACCAAGAACCCGCAGCTCATCAACAACAGCGACGGCCCCAAGTCGAGCTATGCGCTCATCGCCGCCTCGGGCGTCATCACGCTCGGCGCCACCGCCTACACCATCAAGCGCGACTAGCCAAGCCTAGCTTCCCGTCGTTCCCCATTGTCGTCTTCAACCATGGACGTGGGGGCAGTATGGCGTATGGACTGTGTGGTAGGGAAGGATCGGACGGACCCCCTGCAGTCATATCGTGGATGA
Organism: Phytopythium montanum; assembly: GCA_023338065.1. Lineage (NCBI taxonomy): Eukaryota > Oomycota > Peronosporomycetes > Pythiales > Pythiaceae > Phytopythium > Phytopythium montanum. The sequence goes on from JAADXY010000125.1 coordinate 21,285, forward strand.
AACACAATGTTTGAGAATGCGCCGTACGTAATGATGCATGCCTACTGTGCGTCCCCGGCGGTCATGGGGACTACGGCGTTCCTGCTGAGAAAAGGGCGAGGCGGCTTGGTGCGGTCGGCCTGTACGGGTCTGCTGGCGACTACCGGAACAGCCGAAGCGATTGGAGCGTCCACCGCTCTACCGGGTTGAGAGATGAACAGCGGGAGATACACGTCGACGGTCGTCGCCAATGTGAATGAGCACGAGACATTGACGAGGTAGCTCAACTCCACGAGCTGCGTGGCCGTGGTCGGCGGCAAGCTGGGGACCGAGTCCAGGTTGGACGTGAGCTGGAAGGCCAGCACTTGGTCTCTCTTTTCGCCGGCGCGGACGCCCGGCGGGTATGTTCGTCCGCAGACGTAGGTCAAGCCCTTGCCTTTGCCTTCGCAGAAGTCCGGGACCGAGACTTCGAGCTGCTCGTACAGCTTGACGGTGATGCTCGACATGTTGAGACTCGACTGGTTGTCGATCGACGTCTTGATGTGCACCACTTGGCCCGCCTTGAACACGGCGTTGTCCAAGTGCGCCGACACGGTGCACGTCCCCCTGGAGAAGAGCCCGAGCCGGCGAATGGTCAGTGTTTCCTCATTGTCGACTGACCCCCCCCGTGAAGATTCTGGGGCAGCGCAAGCACACGGAAGCCCGCCGAGGCCGTCACGTCCGACGAGAAGCTCGAGGCGAGCGGTAGAACCGCAATGAAGGAGTACGTGGTCGATGAGGACACGTCCGACATGGAAATTAGTCTGCGGTCGCGCAGCACGAGCGAGGGCGGGAGCCACTCTGGGAGATCGAAGCATAGCGGGAACGAGTACTCGCCGGGCTCGAACGCGCTTGAAGTGCTCAGCACGGTCTGTGAGTCGGTCATCCAGCGTGAGAGGTCGAGAGTCTGAGCCAACAACAGCGTGTTGGCTGCTCCCGTCGACGTCTTACCATGCCGCTGATGACCTCGTTCTCGTGGTCGTGCCACGAGTGCCTCTTGCCGTGCTGCTCATGCCACTGGACATATTCCACTCCCCTCACCACCACCACGAGGTCTGTGGCATGAAACGAGTACAGTGTAGTGAGTCCAGGCGTCTTGACGACGAAGTGTTGATTGGTTTGCTGTCTCCATTGATGGCCAACCTCGGCATTGGATGGGCTTCATCACGCGCAGCACCACCGCCCCCTCAATAGTCTCGCCGCCGTTGAACTCATGGCGCTTTAGGTTGATTGACAGCGTCGCCTTGGTGCCAATGCCAAACGCATTGGCAATCTTCCCCATACCGGTGACAGACTCGGAATGACGAGTCCCAAAGCGGCCGAAGGACACAATTAGCAAGACGGCTCCTTCTCCGACAGCGTTCTACCCTCCCCGATCTATCCTCGACTAGGAAACTGCCTCCAGACGTTGCCAACGCCCATGCTATTCATGAATGTATCCATGTCAAGAAAACCACAGCATGATCAATCGAAGAGTTGTGATCTCAGCCATGACGAAGTCACGTCAATGACTTGCCTGCAGCCAGCGCGCCATCCACTTCCAGCGCTTCCACGACGACAGCAGCAGCAGCTTCACCGTCACCGTCAGTTTCTCTCGGGTTGGCTCGCGGTAGTACGACGACTGGGATCTCGACTTGGACACCCGTCGCCATGGCGAACTTGCACTTGATGACGAGCTTGTACGTCCACTGGACAAAGGTCGCGTTCAAAGTCGTCGGGTTGATGGGCTTCAAGCCCGACTTGGTCACTAGCGGGAGCGACAGCACTTGATCCTGTCGATCACCAGCTCGAACACCGGACATTGTAGTCTGGCAGACACACATGGAGCCTTGGTCTTTGTTCCGCGTTGGCACGTCCACTTGAAGGTGTTCGTACAGCTTCAGTGAGATGCTCGACATGTTGACCGTCGACCGGTTGTGGATGGTCGTTTGTATGAGCAGGAAGTCGCCCGAGACGCCCACGTCCTGGTCCATTTGTGCCGAGATCTCGCACTCTCCTCGTGATACGACGCCCATTGTGCGGACAACATTGGACGCCTGTCGGCTGACTGGACGCACTGGATGTGCGAACCTCTGGGCGAAGAGCGCGACTGGCTGTGAGGCTCCCAAGTCGGCTGACAGGTTGGTCGTGACGGGGAGCGAAGCCTTGAGAGAGTACGCGATCGAGGCGCTGACTTTGCGCATCCATCCAGCGCTACGGCCCGAGAAGGCGAAGGATGCTGGAAGCGACTCGTGGAACCGGTAGCTGAAGGTGAACGAGTACTCTCCCGGCTCGTACGCGTCTTGTGTGGAGATGTCGAGCTGTTGGATGGAGAGGAAGACGACTGGTTGAGTCGTGGGCATTGCGTTTTCATCTTGAGCTCAGTATGGGATCACCTTGTCGCGGAGGAAGTCGTTGGAGCGGTGGTGACGAGTCGAGGTCTCGCCGTGGCGCTCCCACCAGACCACGTCCTCCGTGCCTTCCACCGACAGTACGAGATCTACAATGGAATGGCAGGCGCCTCGTTGTCAGTACCATTGCGCCGCTTTCCTAGAGAGATCAATTCACAATGCTGTGAACATTGTAGAACTGACGGGACGCACCTCGGCACTGGATGGGTCTGGTCACGCGCAGCACCACGACGCCCTCTATGAGGTCGCCTGCGTCGATGACGTTGCGGTCCACGACCACCTCGAGCGCGCCCTTGACGCCCACGCCCAGCGCCTTGGCCACCTTCCCCATTGCCGTCGTTTTGGGAACTGTGAAGGGCGGAAGAAGGTGGTCAATTAGACAGTATTTCAATAAAGGGTAAACACTATAGTATCTAGGAGTGATCATTACTAGCCTTTTTGGATTTGAAGGTTCAATATGTTATAGCATATTATAGTGTGAATGGTATTATAGAGGGATAACTGCAACGAATGTATGCCATGTTGTTGGCTACACTCGCAATGAATGACGGTAGTTATGCATCCAATGCTGCTCATGGCGTTGGCTTGCCTTCAGCCACCGACGTCTCTCCTCCCTTCATCGCTTCTACAATGACAGCAGCATCGTGTCTTGGCCTCGCTCGAGGCAGTACGACGACTGGGATCTCCACTTGAACACCCGTCGACATGACAAACTCGCACTTGATCACGAGCTTGTACGTCCAGTAGACAAAGTTCGGACTCGACGTCGTCGGACTTGCTGGAAGTATCGCGTCCTCAGTCACCGGGAGCGACAGCACTTGTTCCAGTTGATCTCCAGTTCGTACACCGGGGATCTTGGCCTTGCAGACACACTTGGAGCCTTGGACGCCGCTTCTCGCTGGTCTCGTGAAGGTGACGATCTCGAAGAGCTTGAGCGAGATGCTGGCCATGTCGATCGTCGACCGGTTGTGGATCGACGTCTGGACCAGCAACAAGTCGCCGGCGACCCACACATCTTGGCCCAGTTGTGCTGTGACCTCGCACTCTCCCCTTGTGACGACACTCATGGTGTGAATGACTGCGGAGGCTTGTTGGCTGACTGGTCGAACTGGACGAGCACACTGCTGGGTGAAGAGCTCGACTGGCTGTGTGGCTTCCAAGGTAGTCGAGGGGCTGGTGGAGACGACTAGTGTCGCGTGGAGAGAGTACGCGATCGAGTCGCTCAGGTGGTGCATCCATCCGGCGCTTCGGTCCGAGAAGGAGAAGGAAGACGGCAACGACTCGTGGAACCGGTAGCTGAAGCTGAACGAGTACTCCCCCGGGTCGTACGAGTCCGCCGTCAAGAATCCGATCTGTTGGACGTCGAGGGACGTCAGTCAGTCGCTCGTGTTCATTGTTTGTTGGCTCGGTTGTATGGATTTCTTACCTTGTCGTAGAGGAACTCGTTGGTGCGGTGGCATCTTCTGGCGCTGTCACCGCGGCCTTCCCACCAGACCGCGCGCTCCGTGCCCTCCATCAACAGCGACAGCTCTGCAACAAGGCGTCATGCATCCACAAGTCAGCAACACAGTGAACTTCCTCGAGCATGCATGAGTGACAGGACAGACCTTGGCACTCGATGGACTTGGTCACGCGTAGTATCACGGCACCTTCGACGAGATCGCCGGCGTCGAACGCGACGCGCTCTATCACAATCTCGAGCGTGTTCTCTGCCTCGGCGCCTTCCGTCTCCATCACCATCACCTTCAGACGGAGAAACGAGAAGTGAAGTGGTCAAGCAGCGCTCTACCAAGCAGTGAAGCGGGCTGCGTACCGCAAATTGATAACCTCACGTCCCCACATTGTGTACCCATCGTCTCAGCCGATTTGGGTTCAATGTGAAGGGAGATCCGGCGCCGTACTGAGCGCGGCTTCATCGCATCTCTGGAGCGACTCCAACGACAGGAGAGACGGCACTGACGCAGGCTGCAGCCTCGGTGGAAGCTGCAGGTGGTGATGAACGCTGCCATTCCGTTATGCCCAATCCAAAAATGCAGGAGCGGCTTCGATGTACTTCCCCGTCATCAGCCAAAGAGGTTCTTGGCCGCATCAACCGCCACCACTGGCTCCGCGACCGGTTCACCAGTCTCCATAGCAACCGCAGCAGCAGTCGGCGCGCGCAGTACCGTAATGGGGAACTCGAGCCGCACGCTGTGGCTCAGCGCGTACTTGCACTTGATGACGAGTCGGTAGTGCCAGTTGACGAACGCTCCCGTCGTCGTCGTCGCGTTGATCGGCAGTCTGTTGGCTGACGACAGTAGCGGCAGCGACAGCGTCTGCTTGGACAATTGGCCAGCCTTGACGCCCAAGTAATCTTGTCGACAGACGACCTTGGACCCGGTGCGCGGCTTGCGGTTGGGCAGCGACACGGTCAGGTCTTCGTACAGACGCAGCGAGATGGCGCTCATGTCCTTGGGCGACTGGTTCGTGACGCTAGCGTGTGCTTGAAGCGTCTCTCCGGCCGTGAACACGTCCTTGTTGAGTGAGCCAGCGACGTTGCACGTCCCTTTGGAGAAGAGCGCGAGCGTGCCGACCTTGCCAGTCACGGAGCTCTCGAGACCCTCGACTTGGCCAGAGAATGGCAGCGTCACGTCAAAGTCGAGCCTGTCCGCCACGTCCTCGAGGAACCGCGAGTCATTGACACTTGTTGTCGCCTTGATGGCGTAAGTAGAAGACGCGACGATGGACTCGAGCGGGTGAGCGGCGCGGTCGTGGACTTGGAAGCTGCTCGGCGCGTCGTCCATAAGCTGGAAGGAGAACGGGAAGGAGTGCTCTCCAGGCGTATACGACCGCTCCTCTTCGCAGAGCACAAGCTGTGGCATTGCCAGCGTTAGTGGCGCAGTATAGGGAGAAGGATTGGGACGTCAAACCCGACCTGGAGGTCGAGGAACTTGTGCTTCTCGCTGCCTGGAATGGTCGATCCGCCCACAAACTCGGTCCACGCGACCGATTCCTTGCCTGTGACGGTCGCTACGACCTCTGCTCGCCGTTATGGACATGGAAGAGCGTCAGAACCCGCTGGAACATGAGCTAGGAGGCCGTACAAGCCGCAACGTACCGCTGCAGACGACGGGAGAGGAGACCTGAAGTCGGACGACGCCCTGGACGAGTTCTCCGGGCGAGAAGCTCGCCTTGGACAGCGACACACTCAGCGCAGCCTTGGCTTCGGCACTAGCGGTGCTAGGAGTCGCCATGGGAGCGCTAGCGAGCGGTGGGAGGCGAGGAAGCGGCGTAGGAAGTGGAGCTGATGGAGTGGCGGATTCTCGGGTTCTTGAGTGGCAGCACCCATGTCTTCGCTAAAGTTTAGGTGATATACCTAAGTGAGAATGTGTGGTAAAAACACGGTGGGTGATTCTGGATTGATGGACAAAACAGGGTATGTTTTTGAGCTTGAAGTTGCCTTTTTTGAACTTTTGAATGTACAGTAGCTGCTCGGTACTTTCGCGCCATATTAAAGCTGTGAGGGGTGAACCAATGGCAGCGCCGTCCCTGCCATCGATAGCGATCTGCTGACTGGTTGTTGCGGCCGTGGAGAGGTCGTCCTCGTCCCTAGTGCAAGTCCCGTCGCGTTCGGAGCCACATCCGAGTGCGGCCAAGTTGCCGATCTCACTCAGACGATCATGATCGGGAGCTCGACGCTGACACTCGAGCTCATGGCGAAGTGGCAGCGCACGACGAGGCAGTAGCTCCACTCGGTGAACTTGGCTTTCGTCGTCCGGCGAAGCGGTTGACCCGTCGAGTACGTCAGTGCGAGGACAGCGACGTCGTCCCGGCGCTCGCCACTGAGCAACCCAGCTGCAGTTCGCATGCAGACGCAGTTCGAAGCCGATCTTGTGATATACCCGAACAGAAACGGCTTGACCGAGAAGTCCTCAAAGATGCTGATGGAGATGGACGACACCGGCGTCGACGACTCGTTGTGCACGCTGAAGTTGACGTAGAGAGCGGTGCCGCCAGCGTAGACGTTCTGGTTGATCGAGACGGACAGGTGACAGCGACTTCGTGGGAAGACACCCATAAAGCGGACGTGGCGGGAGACCGAGGCAGACAGCGAGTGGAGCTTGAGTTGAGGCGGTTGTGGGACTACGTTGGTCATGCATCGAGTCGCGAGATCGGCCACGAGCGCTCCCTTGACTCGCAGCTTAGCTGACACGCCGTAGATGATCGAGGCGCGAATGTCGTACAGTTGGCGAACCCAGCCGTCGATGGAGTAACCGGTGATGCTGAACGACCCGGGCAAGTTGACGGGTAGCGGAAGGACGAATGGGAACACGTAGTCGCCTGGAGACAGCAGCGTCGAGGCTTCTGTGACGGGAACGACTCGAGTGAAGAACTCGCGTTGGCGGTGGTGGTACACGCGTCGCTTGTCGTATGTGGTGCTGAAGAGATCCTCGATGCCACAGAACGAGACGACGATGTCTAGAAGCCACGGAGGGTGGCTGTTGGCCTTGTCGACGCACTACCATCAGCACACGGCCAGCAATGACGCACCTTTGGCGAGGATCTCTTCCTGTACATGGACTTGAACGGAGCCTCGGACGACGTCTCCTGCGGTCAACTCGGCGGTTTCGAGCCACAGACGGACGTTGCCCTTGACGCCAACGCCGGCGAGTTGTGCGAGTCGACCCATTGATGTGTGATCTCTGCGGGTGGAAAGCGGAAGTGAGAGCTGTTTGGAGGCTTGGGGGATCTGCAGACACCGAATTCGACATCCACTTTCGCGATTAGTAAATTTTAGTACTGTTGACACCGAGCGTGTCACAGGAATACATCCTTTCTGTTACGTTCGAGTGTAGCCACTATGCGGCAGCATCCCTCTGTAGATCTTGCTGTCCGAGTTGAAGTTGACAGAATAGACACTCGAGCGTAGCTACTCTGCTGCTTGTGGCGGTCAGGTCAGGCGTCTACCATCGCATACGCCAGAGCCAACCTGAACGTCGTCAAGGCCAACTCTGTCGGCAGAGGCTGCCCTCGGCGAGTCGATATGCTGCAGCAATAGTGACGGGTCGATCGGCTGACAGTCGGATCCGAGAGGCGTGGGACTATCTGGTCGAGTTCTCCCTCGTCCAGTGGCTGGTGCGACTGGCACGGTGATCGTGCAGTCTAGCTGGACTTGAAGGCGGTCAGTGTGTCGGGCGGCGATCTTTGTCGGGAGCGACAGAAGTTCAAGTTCGGACGGCAGCTCAGTGCGGAGGTGTACCGCGTCGACGTCCGTTGGCGCAGCGTTCGTGGGCAGCTGCGGCTCGTCGCTGGCTGCGCGACTGGTGCTGAGTCGGCGAGCGGCAGTATGCTGTCATCAAGCTTCGCTGTCGGGTCGGCGCACCGTCGGCAATCGGCAGGCGGCGACTCGAAGGGGTCAAGGTATACACAGCATTGACCACGAGCGGTTCCGGCGGCGGCTTCAGTTTGGTGCAGAGTGGCAGCAGTGGCAGCGACGTCGGCAGTGTTCTGTTGGTGCAAAGATGCTTGCTGTCGCGGGCAGCACGGCCACGCCGAGTGATGCTGCGTCCGGTTCGCCTAGGTCGCTGAATGTCTCCAAGGGCAACCAACTTCGAGTGCTCTGACCAAGAATTGATGATCAAATTGAAGTGAATTGGATCAACTTGCCTTTTTGAACCCATCGAGTTAGCATCGACGCGGGCTTCTCGGTGTAGCTCCACAGAACTCCACAGCTCCCAGAAGAGACGTCGAGTTGGAGCCACGAGTGACGAGCTAATGCCAGCGCCGTAGTCACCGCTGATAGCGACCTGTCGATATGTTGGCGCGGCCAAAGATGGATCGCCATCTTCTCGATGGTGAGTCCCTCAACATCACAGCTTGATGCTTGGATGCACCGCAACTGGAGACCGGAGAGCCGTGTGAGAACTGTTCGAGAGCAGGAGAGCTGGGCGTTGAGGACGCTCAGATGATCACGATCGGGAGCTCGACGCTGATGCTGGGACTCATGGCGAAGCGGCAGCGCACAAAGAGGCAGTACTTCCACTCGGTGAAGTGCGCTTTCGTCGTCCGGCGAAGCGGCAGGCCCGTCGAGTTGTACACCAGAGCGATCACCGCCACGTCGTCTCGGCGCTCGCCACTGAGCACTCCAGCGGCGGTTTGGCCCCACACGCGGTTCGACCCCACGCGTGGCAAGGTTTTGATCGAGTACGGATTGACGAACATGTCTTCGAAGACGCTGATGGAGATTGACGTCACCGGCGTCGACGACTCGTTGTGGACACTGTAGTTCACCGTCATGGTTGTGCCACCGACGAAGACGTTCTGGTCGACAGAGACGGTCAAGTGGCAGCGGCTACGAGGGAAGACACCCATGAAGCGGACGTGGCGCGAGACCGAGGCGGACAGCGGCCAAAGCTCGAGCGGTGGCGGTTGAGGCAACACATTCACCTTGCAGCTAGACTCAAGGTCAGCGGCGAGCCCTCCCTTGACTCGCAGCTTGGCGGAGAGCGTGTAGGCGACGAAGGCGCGGATGTCGTACAGGTCGACCCACACGCCTTTGACGATGTAGTTGGCGATCTGGAACGACCCTTGCAGGTCCAAGGGCAGCGGGAGGACAAATGGGAACTCGTAGTCGCCTGGAGACAGCAGCGTCGAGGCTTCTGTCACGGGAACGACTCGAGTGAAGAACTCGCGTTGATGGTGGTGGTACATGCGCACCCTGTTCTTGGTGGTGCCGAAAGCTTCCTCGACGCCGTGGAGGGAGACGACGACGTCTGCAAGTCACCGCAAGTGGTTGTTAGCCTTGCCGACGCGCTACCTACCATCAGCACACGGCCAGCAATGACGCACCTTTGGCGAGGATCTCTTCCTGTACATGGACTTGAACAGTGCCTCGGACGACGCCTCCTGCGGTCAACTCGGCGGTTTCGAGCCACAGACGGACGTTGCCCTTGACTCCGACGCCAGTGAGCTGTGCGAGTCGACCCATGGCAGCGTGAGCGCTTCGGAGGTAAAGCGAAAATGAGGAGATCATGAGCCGACATCCACAATGTTTTACAATACATTGTGTATTTTTTTGGCACACTTGCCACAAGTGATTCGTGATTCGTGATGTGATTGTTCGTATGCAGATGCAGGCCAGACGGTCACTATCCGTTGCACATGGTCAGGCTCATGACAGAATGGCGACGGGGAACTCGACGCTCGGGCCTGGCTGCTTATCCGATGCCTCGCAGACGACCGCGAGTCGGTACTGCCACTGCAAGAAGCACGAGTTGAGCGACGGCGCCAGTTGTTGAGTCGATGACGACAGGTCGAGCGAGAGCACTTTCTCAGCCGGTGATTCAACCGACAGGAGGACTCGCTGCTGGCACAGTGTCTTGCTAGTCGCCTGCTTCTTGTCGGCAGCGACGCGGACCTCCAGGTCTTCCACGATCCCTAGCGAGATCGCTTCAAGCTCGACGATGGCTGTCGGGTCGCGCTCAATGCGGCACAAGACCTTGATCGTGTCGCCCGAGAAGTGCGTGACGCTGTCGATGATGGCCGAGAGCGAGCAGCCGTCGACTTTGGACGTCACTTCGATGAGTTCGGACGAGATGGACCGCTGTAGCTCTGGTGGCGTGTTGCTGACGGTGTTGCCGAGCGCTCGGACGTTGCGCGGTCGCCACGATGGCGGTCGTAGTACTGTGATCGGGAACGTCTTGCCCACATCGTCAATGGCTTCGCCACCTTCGTCTCGCGCCTTGATCGTCGACAGTCGGATCGAGTAGCCCAACTCGGCGGCAATGCGTTCGAACGCTCCGACTCGAGCGCTTTTGAACTGGAACGCGCCTGGGATCGATGACGGAAGCGTGTACTCCACCGCAAACTCGTACATCCCGGGCTCGTAGGAGCTTGAACCGCTTGTGATCACTACCTGGAGGCAATCACTTGGTGAGACTATGGTCAAATACGATGTTGTGGAACGAACCCGCACCTTGTCGCTCAGCGCTTGGCTTCGTCGGCTGTAGGAAGCAGCGGAGACGTCACCGTCCGTGTTGTTGCCCTCCTCGACCCACGTGACGACTTCCACCCCGGTAATATCCGCCGTCAGCGCTGCAGATCCCAATATCCCCCATGATGTCAGTCTTGATCACAATGTTGGGACAACATTCCATTCCACGCACCTTCAAACGCGATGGTCTCGTGGACCGTGAGCACTACAACTCCGTGAATAGTATCGCCGGCGACGTAGTCTTCCTGGTCGAGCTTGAGGTCCCATGCTGCCGCCACTTCGCGGTCCGATCCGGAGGAGTTGGCCATGCTCTTGAGGTAGTTGTCGAGCTGACTGGGGAGATTGGGAAGTGGGCTTGACACCCACAATGCACCGGATCCTGGATGCCATTCACATCGGGAATGCTGGTCGAGAAGCTCTAACACGTCAGGATCTCATGCGTTGTGGATTTGGGGCGTCAGGAACCGTCGGTGGTGGCTACATTGCCGCCAATCTTCAAGGGCTTCTGCGTGATATACCTCGGCGGCAACATCGCCGAGTGAAGCCAACGCGCACTCGCCTACTATAGCGTTTTCATTGTAAATTGTGGATGTGACTTCAATTGGTGTGGTGAACACTATTTGGGTAGACGGTTGAAGAGGATTCTCGATGAAAGGACGCGGTGCATGACAGGCGCCGTAATGGCTTCGCTGCAGCTTGCGTGGTGCTTGGCAATCTCGGTCTCGTACAGTCCACGACTTGCGCATGCGATCGCAAGTGAGCCGAACGGTGTGTGGTGTTCGTACAGCAAGAACGTCGCGAGTCTGTCGCCGTGGAATGTGCTTCCGGGCAACGGACGGCGAGGAAACTGCCGATTGGATTCGCACTGCACCCAGTGTCGAGGCTGCACCTTTGATCATCTAGCCTTGAGGTTTGCAAGTCATCCGACGTTGGAGTCGCTCCCGTCGAGTTGCCCACGCAGGGCAAAGAGTGACTCGCTCGCTTTCATTGGCGAGTCAATCCGGGACTCTGTCGAGCGGAAGCCGGTGCGAGTCAAGAGTGGATCGTCGTGGTGCCAACCTGAAGAGAGTGGCAGGGAACGGCATAGGGAAGGACGTCCGGAGAGCTGTGCTCTTGGATCGTGTGCTGGCGGTGCGAAGAGCATGGAGATCTTCGTTCACATGTCGGAGCTTTGGCGTTGGGTCAGCGCTAAGAGATCAAAAGGAGCCGAGCCGAGATAACCAACGGGATCCGAGTCGAGTGGCCTTTTAGTTCTTGCGCGCATTGCACTGCAATTTGCACATCAGACCCGCGCGATCAACCGTAGCCCGTCTGTTGTTGAGGATCTCTCGCCGACTGACCGTTTCTCTCGCTCGATCCGCGGCAAACGACGCGGACAAGGATAATTCATGTCAGTACATTTGCGGGAATGGAGATTGATCGGGTGTGATATTAGACTGTGGAATCTAAGTCTATTGATTTATGGTTAGTGCAGACTTTGAAGAGCGAAACCAGCTGGTTTGCGCGCCGATTCGGTCGCGTGCGGCTGGCGATCAGCCTTTGGATGCGTGCGTCGGCGTGGCACACAGTCAGGGAGCCAGCCAGAAAGAGCGGCGCACAGCCTCGAAATCAGTGAGCATAACGCGGGGCAAGTCAGTGGCCAATTGAGAGCGCCACATGACCCCAACGGTGTCGCTGGTGGCTGGTTGTTCGCGCCGACGGCGGCTGCTGCCGAGCCCCAGAGGTGACTCACACTCATTCATCATGGCGCACCTACCGCTCCGAGAGTCAGCAACATGCAGATGCACTTTATGCATAGAGCGCAAGGCTGTACAAGCGGTTTTCTCTCGCAAGTTATCGGATCTAATTTGCTGATGGGCGGACACAATTGCCGACGACGCACATACGGATGCAATTTGTTGCTTGAAGGCGGCATACAAACGCGCAGATGTCGGACGCTCGCAATGTATCGCGCCTCAACTCCACCCGCGTTCCCGGCGTGACCTCACCCACCCCGCCCCGTTTCTGTGCGCTTGTCGCGTCGTCGCGAACCGTGCTTTTCGTCGCAACGTCACCACGACGGTGGTCCGTCCTTCCACCGGCTGTTTCGGCTCGGCACCGTTTCCAACCGTGCTGACTGGTCTCGCTGACTCTCTACATGTTGAAAAATGTAAGCCACCCCGAGCCCTCGCTCTACACCACTTGACGCTGCCCGTTTCCCTCGTGCCCCCTCCTCTCCCGCCCTCCTGCCTGAACGGCTCCTGCCCACACAAACCAGCGCGCCACGTCCGATTTCCCCCGCACTGCGAGGCGCCTATCCTTCCTTTTTTCTCCTCGATCGCAGAGGGAAAACACACACACACACAGCCCGACGCTCCGCAGTTCGTCGTCACTTTGGGTTTGCATCCGTCCCGCGCATACAAACCCCAACAAGGAGACAGGCGCTCCCCGCCTCCCTTACCTCTTCCGCGATCGCAGCAGAAGCACGTACTCTTCTTCCCGACACTAACGCGGAAGCCCTCCACCTCCCTCCCCCATATCGACCGGCATGAAGCTCTCCAGCCTGCTCCTGGCGGCCGTCGCGGCGCTCTCGGCCGCCTACGTGGACGCCAACGGCGTGTGCTACGACCCGGACCACACGTCCGGCAAGTCGGACAGCACGGTGGCCGCCGACATGGCGCTCATCAAGAGCAAGGGCTTCGACGCCGTGCGCACGTACATTTCGTACTTTGGCAACACGGAGATGGGCCCCATCATCGCGGCGGCGGGGCTCACGGCCGCGCTAGGCGTGCCGTACCCTCAGAGCGACTACTCGTCGCAGGCGACCGCTGCTATCAGCGCGGCCAACAGCGGCGGCGTCGCCTACATCTTCGTGGGCAACGAGAACCTCGCGGGCGCCTCCAGCGTCCCGAGCGCCATGATCGACCTCATCTACAGCATCAAGTCGCAGGTGCCCGACAGCGTGCAGGTCGGCACGGTGCAGCGCAACACGGAGGTGATCAACTACGCGAGCATCTCGGGCTGGTCGGACCTCGTCTCGGCCTGCGACGTGCTCGGCGTCAACGTGCACCCGTTCTTCACGGGCGGCACGACTGGCGAGAGCGGCATGGCGCTCGTGCAGACCCAGTGGAACACCATGTACTCCAACTTTGGCAGCAAGCTGCTGCTGACCGAGACGGGCTGGCCCACGGGCGGCTCGTACAGCGGCAACTCGGGCAGCGTGTCGGCGCTGCAGAGCTTCTACAGCGACTACCAGTCGTGGATGTCGTCGCAGCCGCAGAGCTTCTTCTTCCAGATGTACGACACGCCGTCCAAGTCGGAGGACTACGAGAAGGTCTTCGGCCTCATGACGTACGACTCGCAGGACAAGTTCACCATGGCGAGCGGGACCACGAGCGCGCCGGCGACTACCTCGCCCGCCACGTCCACTCCTGAGCCGACCACGGCTACTCCTGAGCCGACCGAGACGCCGGAGCCGACCGAGACGCCGGAGCCGACCACCGAGACCCCGGAGCCGACGACTGCCACTCCGGAGGTCGAGTCCGCCTCTGCATCCAGCGACGTCGCGCTTGAGGAGGACGCCGCGTCCCTTGCGTCGGACAGCGCGTCGCTCCGTGGCAGCGTCGGCAGCGAGGCCAGCGCCAGCACCGCCGGTAGCGTTGGCAGCTCTTCTTCGGACGCGGACGCGGAGACGGGTTTCGGCTCGGACGACGAGGTCGCGGACGAGGCGGACGTCGGAGAGGGCAACACGTCGACCGAGTCGACGACCGCGGGCGTTGCGGGCGCCGCGGGCACCTCGAGCGACGCGCAGAAGACGACGGGCGCCGACACGGACGGCAGCTCCGAGACGGCCAACACGCAGAGCGGGACCAGCAGCAGCTCGACGTACGTCGGTCTGGCGGTGGCTGGCGGCGCTTGCGCTGCCCTGGTCGCCTTCGGCTTCATTTACCAGACGCGCAAGCGCGCGCAGGAGCTCGAGGACCTGGACGACAAGCGCGACGACGACTTCCCGTCGGCCGTCACGCCCGTCGAGAACATCAACGTGCTGTAGGTCTCCGCTGCTGCTTCTCATACGAAGCGACCGACGCGCGGGCGGGACTTGAGTCCACTTCGCTGCTCCCGCCTGCCGCATGTCGTGCTTGTGTGTGTAGTTTGTCTCGCAGCTAGAGGGCCCAACAACGTGTGCGAACTTATTATTTGGGATAGTAAGCCGCCGCCCTTTTGCCTTCCTTCCTCCGTCCGCATCGCCTTGATCCGATTCCAACGCGCCATGACATGACGCCATGAACCTAGCGATAAGCTGCCTGACCTTGGCCGCTGACATGCACGACACGAAGGATGGGGAGCTGAGCTGCCACTTTGGTGGAGTACCGGCCCAACCTCTGCACGAGGTGACGAGCATGGGGAGTCCACGACCTCTCTCTCCTTGAAGCCCTTGAGTCTCAAGTTGAGGCCGTCAATCCAGGCGGAAGACTCATCCAAAGATGATGGCGATGTGTCCTCCATTTTCGCCAGACGAGTCGACCGATCTTGTCGCCTTGACGCACCAGCACAAACAAGGGCGATGGCTCGCCTTGACCCAACAACAGTCTCTGCAACACGGTCATTGACCCCGCTAGCACACGCCAGCTCCTCGTCTGTCGACCTCCAAGTGCTCGAACCCTCCGCTTCCAAGTCCCAAACCCACCCACCACCTCGTCCTCTCCTCCCCCTCGCTCTCCACTCACTCTCGCACTCGCCTCGATCTGCTCAAGCGTCTCCGTCGTCCTCCTCCATGGCTCGAATAGCCTCCCGCTTACTAGCGGCCGTGGCCCTCGCCGCCTCCTTCACCACCGCCTCGACCGCCAACACCTCGAGCGTCGAGTCTCAAGCCATGGCGGCGATCGACCGCAGTCGCATCCAAGAGTTCCTGCACGCCTACTCCAGCTCTCCGCACGTCTGTGGCACCGCTGAAGACTACGACACGGCCGTGTACACTCAGCAGCAGCTCGAGTCCTTCGGTGTCCCGGCCGAGATCGGCGTCTACCACCCGCTGCTGTCCGCTCCTCGGTCTCAACGGCTCGCGATCGTCTCGCCGGCCAGTGCTCAGCGAGAACTCAACCTGACGGAGGGCTCGATCCCTGGGGACGAGTGCACTACGAGCGACAACCTCTGGCCGGGCTCCTTCATCACTTACGCTGGCGCTGGCAACGTGACGGCGGCCGTAGTGTACGCCAACTACGGCCGGCAAGCCGACTTTGCGTACCTCGAGTCGCTCAACATCACTCTCGAGGGCAAGATCGCCTTGGTCCGCTATGGCAGCAACTTCCGCGGGCTCAAGGTCATGAACGCCGAGGAGAAGCGCATGGCCGGCGTGCTCATCTACTCGGACCCGAACGAGGACGGGTACGTCAAGGGAGCGGTCTACCCGACCGGTACGTGGCGGCCTGAAGACTCGTTCCAGCGGGGCTCGGCTCAGTACTTGTCGGTGGCGACTGGCGACCCGTTGACGCCTGGCTGGGCCGCGACGGAAGACGCCGAGCGTCTCGACTACGCCAACGTCACGTCCATCCCTCACATCCCGACCATGGCGCTGAGCTACGGGCAAGCCAAGTACATTCTCGGAGCCATGAAGGGTTCGGCCGCACCTACAGCTTGGCAAGGAGGCCTTGTACTCGACGATGGCTACAAGATCGGCTCGGACAGTGGGGAGGACGCCGTGGTGCTCAACATGGACCTGGACATCGCCAACTTCGTCGGTCCGATCTGGAACGTCGTGGGTACGATCACTGGTAGTGAGGAGCCCGACAAGGTCGTCATGATCGGCAACCACCGAGACGCATGGACGTGTGGAGCCATCGACCCGAACAGCGGCTCGTCTTCGATGCTCGAGATCGCTCGAGTGCTTGGCGAGCTGGTCCAGAGCGGGTGGCAGCCGCGTCGGACGATCAAGTTCGCGTCTTGGGACGGAGAAGAGTTCGGATTGCTGGGAAGCACCGAGTACGCTGAAGACCACGCAGACGAGATCAAGGAGCAGGTGGTCGCGTACATCAACGTGGACGCCTTCCTGGGCCAGATCGTCTTTGGTGGAGGCAGTCCAGCCATCGCTTCGCTGCTGATCGACGCAGCTAAGGCGGTGCCTGCGAACCTCTTCACTGGCTCCGAGACCGAGACGACGCTGTATGAGCAGTGGGTGAACCAGCAGAGCAAGCTGCCGGCTGCGAGTCTCGCTGCTCTTGGCGCGATGGGGCCGGAGAACCTGGTCACGCTGCTGGGCTCGGGATCCGACTACACGGCCTTCTACCAGCACTTGGGGATCGTGTCGGCCAACCTCATGTTCATGAACTCGTACTCGGTCTACGGGACGTACCACAGCTCCATGGACAGCGTCATGTTCTCCGAGACGATCGGCGACCCGAACTACACGACGCACGAGGCGCTGGCTCGCTGGTGGACTGTCATCGCTCTCCGACTGGCCGACAACCTGGTCGTGCCGCTCGACTACTCGACGTACGCGACCATCATGCATGACCAACTCGAGACGCTCGAGACGGAGGTGATTGCGATGGTGGACGCGCAAGACAACAGCTCGCAAGTCGACTTCTCCGGCCTGTACGACGCTATTGGGCAGCTCAACGTTAGCGTCGTCGAGTTGCAGGCGAACGTCTCGGCCTTCGCTGCCGAAGCCGCTAATGCCGACAACTTGACGGAGGTGGAAGAGGCTGCGGCCTTCTGGAACGACAAGCTGGTGCAGCTCGAGCGCTACTTGCTGTTGGACGAAGGCCTGCCGCATCGCCCGTGGTACAAGCACGTCGTGTTTGGCCCTGGGTACTTTGAGGGCTACGCCGGCACGTCCTTCCCGGGGATCGACGACGCCGTCGCGTTCGGAGACTCGGCGGAGGAGACGCAGGCGCATGTGGATGTCGTCGCGGACATTGTCACCAAGGCCGTTGAGTTCATCCTCGAGCAGTAAGACGGCGACGGCTTTGAAGCAACGAAACGCATGATAAAGACGATCAAAGACGTGCAGATGCTCTTCGATTGACCACATCGTTGTCAATAGACTGCTGTCGCCCTCACTACTGCCTCTTCACGTCACCACCGTCCCGCCGCAACTTCAGAGCCACTTGAGGTCGTCCGCGTCGACCTCGAAGCATCCCGTGGTCGCCACCGACGCGAAGAATGTGGCGGCCGAGCGAGGCGTGCGGGTCAACTGCGACGCTGGGACGGAGTACAGGTCGGCATCGCCAATGTTGTCCGGGTAGTCGACGTGGTAGAGCCCGTAGCGCGCGGCGAAGGAGCCCCACTCGTAGTTGTCCATGAAGCTCCAGGCCAAGTACCCGACGACCGGGATGTGCTTCTCGTAGATGGCCTTGTGCACCTGCTCGAGGTGCGTGCGGAAGTACCAGAGCTGGTCCGGGTTGTCGACCGTCTGGTTGCCGCACCAGCCGTTCTCCGTCAGCAAAATGCCGGCGCTAGTGTCCAGGTTGTGCACCCACTCGATGGCCGCCAGGTACGACGGCGGGTACCCGAAGTGGCCGGCGCAGTTGCCAGACATGTCCGAGTACACGGCGTCCGTCGGGATGTGCGAGTCGTCGACGCCCAAGTCGGCGACCCACCCGGCGCTCTGGCTCGAGCAGTCGACGGTGGAGGACGCCGAGTCGCAGTCCGTGATCTCGTCCGCGTAGTAGAAGTTGTACATGAAGACGTCGTAGGAGCCCTTGACCAGCGCCGCTTCCTCGGCCGTGAACGTCGGCAGGCGGTCGCCAATACGCTCGCGCATGACCGCAGGGTAGTCTCCCGTCGTCAACGGAGCCAGCCACCAGCCGACGGTGAACTGCGCGTACCGCTCCGCAGCGTCATTGTCGGCTGGGTCACTCGCATTGAGCGTGACGCCAAAGCCAGAGACGACGAGCCCGATCTCGGCGGCTTCCAAGACAGTTCCGTCCGTCTTGAGCTCGCGGAAGCGCTGGACGGCGGACGCGTGGGCCAGCAGGAGGTTGTGGCCGGCCTCGTACTCGTCCGAGTCGGTGCCTTGGCCCAAGTAGAAGATGGCCATGATCGAGTGCGGCTCGTTGATGGTCGCCCAGCGCTTGACCTTGTGGCCGTACTCGCGCAGCACGAGGTCTGCGTACTCGACAAAGTGGTCGACGATGCTCGCGTTGAGGAAGCTGCCAAGCGAGTACAGCTCGATCGGCACGTCCCAGTGGAACATGGTGACCAGCGGCTCGATGCCGTTGGCGGTCAGCTCGTCCAGCAGCGAGTGGTAGAACGCCACGCCGTCCGGGTTCGCTTCCATGTGGCCCGTCGCGTTGTTCCAGTTCATGACGCGCGGCCACGACAGCGACAGACGGAACGCGTTGTGGCCGTCGCCCTTCATCAGCTGCACGTCGCTCGCGTACCGGTGGACAAAGTCGTCCGCGACGTTGGCGCAGTCGAACGCGCCGGTCTGGCAGACCACGTCCCACCACGACGACGTGCGGCCAGTGGCGTTGACGCCGCCCTCGACCTGCTGCGCTGCTGTGGCAGTGCCGAGGAGGAAGCCGGAAGGGAAGCACATGGTCGTCGAGTTGCCACCGCCGTTGCTGCTTCCACTGCTCGACGAGGAGGAGGAAGAGGAGGAAGAGGAAGCCGAGCCAGGCTCGATTGTCGTTGGGGAAGGCGTCACTGTCGGCTCGGAAGCATCGCCACACGACTGGGCCAGCGCAGTCGATGTCAGTGTGGCAGCGACTAATGCAGCTCGAAGCGCCGACTTGATCGAGAACGCCATTGCTGTTGTTGTTGAGAGCGGTTGAGAGTGCTTGTTGATGCTTGGACTTGTGAGGCTTGTGGGAAATGGCGGAGTGAGCTGCAGTCTCCACGGGATTGATCGCTGTGTGAGACTGTGAGCAGTCACCGGTGCTCCTGCTCTTGAGAGAGGGTGACACCGACGGGTGCCTGCAACTGGAACGAACTTCAACCGGTTCGCAAAGGCATCGCGAACCGCCTCAGTGGTGACCTTCCTCAGATAACCACCCCCGCAATCTATGACGGTTGGACAGGTTGAAGTTTGACTGTAAACATCTAAGCTCGGCTGTTTACAGACTGCACTTGATTCCTCCGCGGCTAGTTCAACAACGAGCGGCACGGACGTCGTCTTTGCGGAGGCGATCAGCGCACCAAGGCACCGAGTGGCAATCTCTCGATCGAGGAGAGCACCGTCAACAACTTCTTTCGACATTGACATGGACCGATGGACAATAGATGCGAGCGAGGGGGGTCGACTAGCTGAAGCGATCAGTCAACTCAAGTGAGCCCTTCGAGCTTCAACTAAGTAAATCAATACTTTATATTCAAGTTGTATATAAAATTCATGGAAATACTTATTTGAGATGGGAAAGGCAACTTCTGAGTCGTGACATTCGCATTGCGTCTCCTCACTTGAGCTCGTCTCCTCACTTGAGCGCGCAACATGCTCGAGCTTCTCTCCTTCCGCCTGATGGGCCTGGGGAGGATCGCGGCGTTCATGCGCTGAAGACACAAGCGAACGTGGGCAGGAAGAGATCCGTCACTGTCCACACGGATCGTCCGTATAGTCGTGAGGTGCGCCTGGAGGATGACACTCTCTGCACCAACTAAGCTAGTCCTGCGCAATGAAGGCGGCAGCGCGAGCCACGACACGCGCGACCTCGTCCACGTGGGACTGCAGCGCGTCCGCTGGGTCCTTGAACACGATCGCGTCGTCGATGCCGGGGAACGCGGCGGCCTTGTAGCCTTTGTAGAACCCGGGGCCGAAGAGCACGTGCTTGTACCAGGAGCGGTGCGGCAGGCCGACGTCCGACAGGAACAAGCGCTCGAGCTGCACGAGTTTGCTGTTCCAGCCCTCCAGGCTCGAAGTCGACTGTGACGAAGCCGAGAACTCGCGCAGGTCGGCCTGGAAGCGGTCTGCATGGTCAGCAAACCCGTCGATCGCAATGTGAAGCGCCGAGAAGTCGACCGAAGAAGAGTCCAGCTGAGCCTCGTACCCCGCGAGCTGCTCCTTCATGACGAGCGCGTAGGTCGAGTAGTCGAACGGCAGGATCTCAAGCTCGGCCAGACGCATGGTCAGCAGTCCCCACCACTGCGCTGCTGTCTCGTGGATGGCGTAGCGCGGGTCGCCCTCCGTCTCTGAGTACATGATGCTGTCCATGTTGCTGTGGTACGTGCCGTAGCCTCCACCGTCGAGCGTGCCACCGAAGCCGAGGTTGGCCGAGATGATCCCGAGAAACTGGTAGAACGGCGTGAAGTCCGAGCCAGAGCCGAGCTGCGTGATCAAATGGTCCGGAGCGAGCGTGCCAGTCGTGACATCCATCCCCATCGCCACGCGTTCGGCCTGCTGCTTGGTCCATTGTTCGTACAGCGACGACTCGGTCTCGTTCCCATAGAACTTGGCGGCAGGCACGTCCTTGGCCGTGTCTTGGAGGAACTGCGCGATGGACGGCGCGCTGCCTGCCGAGACGTACGGACCCATGAAGGCATCGACGTTGATGTACGCGACAGCGTGCTTCTTGAGCTTCTCGGCGTGGTCTTCTGCCCACTCGGTGCTGCCCAGCAGCGCGTACTCTTCTCCGTCCCAGGAGCCCATGACGATGGTGCGACGAGGCCTCCATCCCGTCTTGAGCATCTCTCCGAACACTCGAGCCATCTCGAGCATCACGGACGAGCCGCTGTTGGGGTCGATCGCTCCGCACGTCCACGCGTCGCGGTGGTTGCCGATCACGACGAGCTCGTCCGGCTGTTCACGGCCAGGGATGGTCGCCATGACGTTCCAGATCGTCCCGATGCTGTTGTCCATCTCGAGATCGAGGTTCACCACGAGCTCGTCATCGTCTCCAACGCGGTATCCACGAAGACCAGGCGTCACTAGCCCTCCTTGCCATGAAGCAGGCGCGATCTTGCCACCCATGGCGTTGAACAAGTGCTTGGCCTGGCCGTAGGAGAGCGGCAGCGCTGGGATGTGCGGGATCGAGTCGCACGTCTCAATGGCTTGGTACGGAGCGTCCCGCGTTGACGGGAACCCAGGCGTGAGCGGGTCTCCAGCCGCGACAGACAGGAAGTCGATACCTCCACGCTGGAACGAGTCCTCCGGCCGCCACGGACCGTCCGGGTACACCGGGCCGCGCACAAACCCGTCGTCGAACGGGTCCGAGTAGATGAGCACGCCGACCATGCCGTGCTGCTCGGCGATCAGCGTCTTGGTGCCGCGGTCGTTGCCGCCGTAGCGCACGAGCGAGATCTTGCCCTCGAGGCTGACGTTGTTGGCCTTGAGCCACTCGTAGTCGCTCGGAGTGCCGTAGTTGGTGTAGATGACGGTCGCAGTCACGTTGCCGGAGCTCGCGTACGCCAGGAAGGGCGGGAGAGCGTTCAAGGCGCTTGAAGTGCACGAGTCGCCCGTGATCTCGCCTTCCGTAAGGTTGAGCTCTCGCTGCGCGTGGGTTGGCGAGACGATGGCCAGGCGACGATGCACTGGGAGCGACAGCAGCGGGTAGTACTCGGTGATCTCGTTGTCGACGCCGAAGGACGAGAGCATGTCCGCAGTGTACGTGACCGTCTCGTAGTCCTGCGGAGACCCGGCAGAGTGCGGGACGCTGGGCATTGAAGGAGCATAAGTATCAGCCATAGTGACGCGGTTGACTCGAGAGACATAGGACGGACTCACCTGGAGTATGCGTGGAGGAACTCCTTCATGCGGTCGCGGCTGATACCGCCGAGGAACGATTGCTCGGCGGCGCTGAGGCCGGAGGACGGTGACGTGCTCATTGACTCGTGGTCTTGCAGTGGAGAAGCGTCGTTAAAGACAGAGAACTGCCCGGAGAACGCGGCTAGCGCCAGCAGGACGACGCCAGCGGCGCCTGCAGCGCGGACAAGCGGCTGGCGAGAGGTTGGTGAAGGCGATTCGATGCCATGACGATGCGGATCGAAGGTGCCGTACGCGTCCATGTCCGTTGACGGGGCTGAAAACCAGCGCGCTGGACGTGGTGAGAGCAGCTCTCGGCGAGCGATCTGGGAATGGCAGACTGCAGCGGCGGGAGGCCACTCGCGGCGGCGTCCGTCAAGCGGCACACTCAACCGGTGAGCTCAGAAGCGCAGGGGATGAGTGTGCGCTTCTGAACATGAAGACGCCAAGTCGATCCCGCACATCACAGCCACGGCGCAGAGCTACGGGGGCTCGACCTTTTCTTGGATGAAACGTGTTCCTATTTGACGAGAACGACAATGCGTTGTTGGACTCTCATTGGCTAAGATATCACGTGACATGGGGTCCATTGGCTGAGCGCCTCGTCGCTTGGCTGAGCACCTAACGGCCGGACGGCGAATGGTTAGCGAGCGTGACCAGTGGCCTTTCATTCCTGTTCTTGATCAGTGGTGTTCGCACCCGCAACGCGCGCTTACTTCTGGCTTTGGCGCCTGTGCGACTCGGACGACGCCCACTCGGTTGTCGACGAGAGCAGAGAAGGCGTGGTGACCGGCCGCGAGCATCTATGGCCCGCAGGCGATCACGGTGAGCTCTTTTCTCGTCCTCGATCTGTCCGTTTCCAGAGCTGATTAGCTGCTCCCTCTGCAGACATCCTGGTAGCTGGCGTTGGTCGGAGAGCGCGTGGCGATGGTGAGGCGCAAAGGCAACCAGACTGCCGGCGCCATGCTTGGTGGCAAGTTCTCCAGCGTAAGCTGCAAGCTGTCAACGATCTGTCAGTCTCCTGAGTTGCTTCAAGAGATCCGCGACTCGGCCTCGACGCTCAAGCAAGTCCAGCTCGAAGGCTGGCATGTGGCCAACCTTCACGTCATCCGTTGCCTGGAGGAGCATGAAGAGCTGCCGGAGTCGACGCAGATGTTCTTCTACCGGTGTTGTACTGCTACACTCAAGGAGACAGAGCAACGCGATCAAGCTGGCACCAGCAAGCAGGCACGCATGCACCCGTCGCTCCACGTCACGTTCTGTCGATACTGGCAGGAGCGGAAGCGTGTCGGCGGGCTCACTCCCCCATCCATACCAGTTGGACGGATGTCAATCGCGGAGATGGCGCAGCTCATGGAAATCAACGCGGCCAACATGATCGCACTCCAATTCAGACGCAGGCTGTACCAATACATTCGGTTCCGGTACCCTCGGCCAGGCGAAGCTGAGCTCAGTAGAGCAGAGACAAAGAGGCTGACGGCGGTGTGCTACCGAGTGAAGAAGCGAGAGAACGACGCCAGCAGTGGCGGAGCGTTCGGAAGCCAGACGAGCCAGTGGGACGACACCGACGATGCTACCGAGCTCGAGCTCCGCGCCTGGCTCGGGGATGTGCCCTGGGAGGCCACCATTCGACAGCGGCCCACGCACTTCTTGCGCAAACTGGCCGACATGCTGTCGTACATGGAGACCGTTCAGCTGCAACATCCGCACAAGAAGGGGACACGGCTCTATTCCCTGCTACCGCTCGGGTCATCGTTTGCTGCCGCGTTCGTGAAAATCAACACAAGCGTTCTTCGTGACCTGTGCGGCCGGATTTACAAACGCCACGGATACGCCCCGCTGGAGATCCCTGCTGAGCACGTACTCGACAAGCGGTTCTACTCGTTCAACCGTGACGCACTGATGCGGACGGCGTTCAATGTGTCCGCGCTTGAGACGAGCGGCAGGACGTTCGCTAGAGAAGTCAAGACAAACGGGTACGGGGCGTCCGTCCTGTTGCAACGCCCGGCAAACAATGAGGTAGTGGCACCAGCGTCAACGAACCAGCGTCCGACGCGACACACCAAGCGCCATGATGATCAAAGGTCGGACGTGTATGAGCACGAGTTCAACCAGCTCCCCGACGGGTATCAGCCTCGTGTGCTGATTGGCATCGATCCTGGAATGCTGAACCTGTGCACGGCAGTGGTCGCTGGCAGCATGCCGCGGCGATCTCGCCACAAAAGATCCAGGTCAAAGGTGCGGCGCCACCGGCGGCGA
>JAADXY010000126.1:0-45460 GCA_023338065.1 Phytopythium montanum
AGGACTGAGCGACGCGTTGTTGGAGCGCTGGCGGGGTCCACCAACCGCTCAGCAGCAGCAACTGGCTGACATGCTGTCCCAAGTCGACAGCTTCGACCTGTGCTAGTCCGCTCCAATGTGGATGCGATGACAGCGAAAGCAATTCCTTTCCACGAGTGCGTGACAGTACGATCTAACCACGTGACGGAGCATTCGCAGCGAGAATGCTGCGACTGCATTGTGGTGGCAGCCTCAAGGAGGAGCAATCCGAGTGCATGTGGCTGCTGCTGCTCAAGCTGCTCCACGCCTCGGACCTCCTGATGGTCATCCAGTTCGTCGAGCGGACCATCCCAGCTGTCTGTCTGCTTCCACTTTAACTCGCGAGTGTGGCTGTGGCTGGTCATCACGAGCCCAATCGCGTCTGAAAAGGTGCTGTCCGCACCAAAATCGATCGCGGTGTTGCGTGAGATGTCAAGAACACTGCGGAGGAGATCTGGGCGATCGCGGCGAGTTCCACCAAGACTGGCTGGCCACTGGACTACTGTAGACGTCAGCACGGTTACCTCTGCCGGCTCGACGCGTCCACATGGGTGTGTCCGACTTGCAGACTCTCCACCACTTGGTGAATAGCCATCAACCACTCGCCCTTTGCCTGCAGACCGTTGAATTCGGCACGCAGCACCGCCAGCTTGGATTTCAAAGTCTGAAACCACTTCTGACAACGTCTGAACGCCAAACCGCCCCATTCTACCGGGACGCAGCAACCGTGGCCGCCTTTGCGACCTTCTTCAGTGTTGAATGCTGCTCAACTCGCGTCACACTTGGCTGTTACGGCTGAAAATACTCTCCGACCGTCCTCAGCATCGCGACGCGGCTATTTTGCCTCACTCGGACACTCCGCCGCTCTCGCGATGACAGCAGAACCAACTCGAGATGTCCCGTCCGTTGCTAGCAACTCCATGAAGCGGAGGTGTTGGTCCTGCATCATCCGCGCGTGGACGAGTCTCCAGGTCGAGCGCCAGGGCCAGTACTCCATCGAGTACTTGGCCCGCGCCGCCAGCTTCTGCCACCGCTCCAGCACTACCCGCAGCGCGCTCACCCTCATACTCACGCCACTTCCGTGCCTCGGTGTGGTGCTCGCACTCGAGTGCATCCCTCTCAAAGACCCGAGCTTGGGCGTCGACCACGCGCTCCTCTTCTGGCTGCGCGTTCCTGCTCATGCTCATCGTCGACCTGCTCGTGCTGCACCAGCTCCGCCGGTTGATCCCGACGTTGCCGTCTTCCAGCGTCCTCCTCCTCATCTCGGCGGCCTTCTCTTCGTTTGGAGCGGTCGTGGTCTTGGTCGGCATGGCCAAGACCATCGGGTTCCCGCTGCCCTTCACGATACTCTTGGGAGCGCCGGTGACTTCGGTTCTACTCGGAACCTGCACTCTGGCCATGTGGGCTCGCTTCTTCTGGACCAACGCGGTCGAGCGGACAGATCTGCGCAACTACATGGCCATGGTGGCCCTACAGGTCATCGCGACGTATATCTACTCGGCCTTTGCCTTCGTGCTCGCCGATGTCTACGGGATGTGGCAGATACCTCTCGCGCTGGCGCTGACGCTGCTCAAACAGGTCGTCAAGGCGCTCATCGGGTTCCTCTTCCGGGAGAAGCAAGACATCAAGGCCAACATGGTCGTGCTCAACGCCAACATCTACCACGCGCTGTTCGTCTCGTGGTGCCTGAACGGCTCGCGGTCGGCGCACAGCACGCTGTTGTTCGTGCTGCTGGACTTTGGAGAGACGTTGTATGCATACAGGAACGTGAGGAGGATGCATGCAGAGCTGGCCAGCATCCTCCAGCTTCCCAGTCGAGCCAGGAGAGCGAGCGGGTCAACGAGAGTGCGTCCAACTGACTCGGGAGATGATAACTCTGAGCTGTCGCTGCTCGACGTGGCGATTGCGATTTGGGAGCACGACAAGGGCGAGGACAGATCACATCCAGGCGTTCGACGAACATCCGAAGCTCGGCCAGCGATGTCGTGGCAGCGTGGAGCGTCGACTGCTCCTGTACACCCCAGCGGACTCGAGCCAAGCCTCGAGACGTCGACATTGGCAGCTGTCCAACCATCGCCCAAGGCGATTGCGCCGTCGACTGCGATGTTGGTATCATCAAGACTGGATCTAATCACTCGGAGTATCGTCGCCTGCTTGTCTGTCGAAGATCGCGAGCGGTGTCTGCGCCTCGTGCTGCGGCTGCTGCACACGTCCGAGTTCTTGCTGCTCATCGAGTTCGTCGAGGCCATCATACCCGCGATATACCGTACGTGCTCCCCTTGGGAGGAGGTCCCTTCGTGGCATTGCTAACCCTCACTCACATTGGGTTTGCAGTGGTCTACACCGCAGGCATCTACTACCTCCCAAACCGCAAGTACTTCGACACTGTCAGGGACCTGAGCGAGGCGGAACTCCACTCCCACCTCGCGAATCTCACCGCCTACTGGATGGTCGAGGTCGGTTCCTTCGCGCTGCTGTGCTGGCTGCTGCAGCGACAGCTCGGCTTCTCGGCCATCAAGCAACTCGCGTTCGTGTTCGAGTCGCAGTGGCACTTGGTGCAGACTAAGCTCGTCGTCTGGGTCGTGTTCGCGGTGCAGGCGCGGCTGGAACACTTCGGCACCGACTTCTCCTTCCAGTTTGCTTGGCTGTCACGTGGGGACTGAGGGAACGACCCGACCCGCATTGCCATCTACTCGGTGACGTCAGTTGAATTGGCGACAACATGGCTACATTGTGTTTGCTGACCAGAACATTGTAAAATCTCTAAAAATCAATTTGACTTCCTGGGAGTCGTTGCACTTTGAAGTTTTTCAACCAAGTGGCTTCGCACTCTCGTTGGGAACATGGCGGCGGCAGGAAAGTGCAGGAAGCGGATGCGCGCGGCGCGGGAGAAGGACGGGGAGGCGGAGAAGCGGCCACGCAAGGGCCAGGCGAAGGACCTGGCGACCAAGAAGCGCCACGTGCGCGAGCTGGCGATGGCGGGGCGTTTCCAGGAGGTGCGCCAGCATCTCAAGGTCAAAGAGTGCGCGTCCTTTCTGGTGGTCTCAAGGTCGTGTTGGCGTGGCAGATCAAGCGGCATTACGGAGGGAAGATGATGGCCAAGGCCAAGGATTGTGAGTGTGGGGGGGGTCTGTGGGGGGCGTCTGAGAGAGACTGAGGTGCTGTTATTGCCATGAGCAGACGCGGAGAAGCAGCGCGCCAAGCATACGCCGCAGTCACTGGCCAGGGACTTGCTGCTGCGCAACGGATACGCCGCGTCCGACTCAAGAACCGAGCCGGGGACGCCTGAAAGCTCCGCAGCTGCACCGGTTAATGCAGAAGGAAGCCGCGGCCACCAAGGCAATGAACCCGTCAAGAGAGTGCAGAGCGAGCTGCCAACGTCTCCAGAGCCGCCTCAGCCGCCCAGGGTTTCCATTTCGCCCGAGTCGCTGACTGCAGACCAGCTTGAGCTCATAGAGCGGCGGCGAAGGGAGGCACTGGAGCGCAGAAGGCGCAAAGACGCGCTGGCGGCGTGTGCATTGGCGTCAGCGACTTCGATGCAGCAGCAGGTGCGTTGAGCTTGTCATCTTGGACTGACAGCATCCTAATGTACTCGTTGTGGTATGCTCACGCTTCTCCTTTTTGTGCGTAGAGTTATCAAGCCCCACTGCCAGTTCCTGTGTGTGCTCCACGGGCAGCGGAGGCTTTTCAAGCGGATGAATCAACGTTTGGAGCTGAATCGAGTGGAAATGCGGCAACCGAAGGCTACTCGTCTGGTGCTGCGCTTGGAGCAGGGCTCACAATAGCTGGCCACTACGTCCACGAGCTGGAAGATGATGGCTCGCATCTGATTCCAGACGCGGCGTCGCAAGAAGCAAGAATGGTCGAGCCATTTCAGATCCCAGTGACTTGTCAAGGTGGTGTGGTTGATTCCGGCCAACAGGTACGAGCCACGAGTCTTGAGGGTGCGGCTTGATGGTGTGGATGGGGGTTCACAATGCTCTTGATGCTGTTGCAGGCTGCCCAACCCCCCCTGGTCGTGTCCATCTCGCAAGAGCTCGCGGCGGCGGCCGATATCGTCATGTGGGAGCAGCAGATCGAAGCACTTGGTACGGCATCTCGATGTCATTTGCAGACATGTGTAGGCGTGTCTAACCGTGTTGGTGGTGAAAACACAACCGCTCGCTCGTGGACAGAAGAGAGCGCGGGCAAGCCCTCGGTCTCCGTGATCAGCGTGTCCGACGATGACGACGCTGATGTTCCCCGCTTCAAACTGCTACCAACGCCCGAGGAGACTTTCGAGCTGAACCAACCAGCGGAGACCATGTCGACGTCTTGTTGGGCAGGAACTGCAACTGCTGGTGCTGGTTCCACTGTTGGCTCTGGCGCTGCAGCACCAGCAGTCAACTATGGCCCTGTCGAGACCCAGCAAGTACCGGTTGTCCCGAACCTGAAGCGGACGTGGCAAGGTGCGTGCTGCTAAACTCTTTGTGTTGACATCTGCTTCTAAAACTGGGGGAGCTACTTCTACACAACAACCGTCATGAGCTTCCGCTGGCGGGATGAAAAGAGAAGCAAAGCGAAAGCCTCGGAAGCAGCCGCGCGCGCCACTTGACTGACTGACCGTCTCGTGTTCTCCTTGTCACCAGGTCAGCCGAGTCACAACGTCGTCGCAGCAGCGCAGAGACCAAAACCCAGCGACAGCCACACCGACGCCAGCGCGCGGCAGCAAGCGACAAGCAGAAGCAACACAGTGATCCGCAGCAACGAAGCACTCGAAAACCGCAGCCGTCGCGAAGAAGACACGGTCGAGAAGCTCATGTACGTCAAGTCGCCTGCTGCAAAGTGTGCGCGCGTGCTTGAAGTGTGGCTGGCATGCGACTGACATCGAGCTCTTCGTGGCTCTTGTGCTCTGTCCGCAGCGACCAGCATCGACTCGACAACGGGCTCGACTCGACTCTGCTGCAGTTCATCGATATGATCTTGTCGTAGGCTCCACGGACCACTCGTAGCGGCGCATCGTTCACGGTACAAATGGCAGCTCGCGACCGACCCGTGCATCCACTGACGCGCGACTCGACACCTTGAATTGTGGGCTCGGCTTGGACAAAGGACAGCAGCCGGACGGACGGCATTCCACCAGCATCCGCTCGCTTCACTCGTACTTGCGACAGACCGGGTCGGCGTACACGAGGTGGTTCTCCCACATGACGAGGTCGTCCTCGTCCGACGAGAAGGGGAGCACGAGGCCGATGCTGTTGAAGTTCTTGGCGCTGTCGTACTCGACGTTCACGTACTCGTCCTTGTCGGCGAGCAGCGCCGTCCACAGACTCGGCGTCGGCGACCCCGCTTCCCGCTGCTTGCGCTCACGCTCGTTGTTGTACAGGAACGTGCCGAAGCGGCCACTGAAGACGTGCTCGTACAGCTCGGCGAGCAGCAGCTCGTTGAACTCGAAGGCCCACGGCTGCTGCCGCCAGACCTGCCACAGCGCGTCGAGGAACTGGATGAAGACGGGCGACACCTCCTCCATCTCTTGCTGGCCGGGGCCGTCACCTTGGGCGAAGCGCGCGCGGAACATGTGCCCGAAGGTGCACCACTCCTTCTCGACCACCAGCAGCAGGCCGCGCAGCGTGCGGTAGAACGGGTCCAGCAGCAGCTGCACCATGCCCGAGAGCTGCGACGTGCGGTCCCACCCGTCGCTGCAGTGGACCATGACCGACTCGCCCTGGCAAAGACAGCGGCAGATGTCCTGCGCGCTCGAGAGGATGCGCGAGACGTGCAGGAACCAGAACGTGTTGCGCAGCTGGAAGAGCCACTCGTCGCTGAAGCGCTCCTGTCCAGGCTGGCACACCATCGACAGCGACGCGTACGAGGACCGCACGGCGTGGATGTTGGCGATGTCGCAGAAGTGCAGCTCCGCGTTCGGGTAGTTGCGCGGGTCTTCCGTGCCCTTGCCTTGTGCCGCGTTCGCCGTCGCCGCCATTTGACTCCGCGCGTCGAAGAAGTGGAAGCGCGAGTCGCCGTACAAGTAGCTGCCGCCGGTCGCTCGCTGCAGCGCAGCCACGAGCTTCTGATCCGCCTCGACGACGTAGCCGCTGAGTCCTGCGCAGGGCTGAGCGCAGCGAGACACAAGCGCGCCAGTGTGCGGGTGGCGCCAGACGATCGCGGGGATGCGACTCGCGCTGCGGTAGGCGCTCAACTCACGCAGATCCTCGTCATCCAGCTCCGAAGGCACCACGAACACGGCCGGGTACGACGGGAACAGCGTGTAGTCCGAGTTGTCGTACAGCCGCATCCAGCTCTCCTCGTCCAGCAGTCGCAGCCGGCGGTAGTCGTCCTCGGCGTCGAAGAACTCGTCCGTCGGCGTCTCGACGCTCGAGCTGCCCTGCTTCTCGACCAGCGCGTCGTAGTGCACGTGCGCGAACGCGTAGTGCGGCGACCCGGCGTAGAGCTCCCAGATGCAGTTAAGGAACTGGGAGCACGTTCGCTCGTCCTGGAATGCGATACTGGCGCGCAGCAGGTGCTTACACTCCAAGCTGGCGACGTGCGGCGCCGTCGTGGAGCTCTCGGCACTCGCGAGCGACCCGACCGGGATCTCCATGGCGTCCTTGGTGCTTTGCGACATCCAGATGACACGGTAGTTGGTCAGCACGAGCGTGCCGTCGATGCTGAAGTGCGGCGCCGTGCCGAGCACCATCTCGCCCACGAGGTTCGTCACCTGCCCGACGCCGCGCACTGCCCCCTTGACCGCGTGTGTCCCGAGCCCGAGCATGCCCATGCCGAGGCCCTTGGCGAACCCGAACACGCCACCGTTCGCGCCGCCCTGGTACGTTTTGTTCACCAGTCCGGCTGCGCCTTTCAGGAATGCACTGCCGACGCTGGTGGACGCGCGGAAGAGCCCGCGGCCGATGGAGCGCGTCGGGTGAGAGTAGTCGCGCGTGAACGCGTTCCCGGCTTGCACCTTGTGTCCCGCCGCGCCAAGCGAGGCGTACGACCGTGGCGGAGCCGCCCGTCCAGACCCAACGCCTCCATCTTCCCCGATCTCGTTCAGCCCGTAGCCGGCTCCGTCGTCCGACGACGACGACGACATCATAAACTCACTGCCTTCGCCGCTGCCACTGCCTGCTGTTGCCGTCGACGCCTCGTCTTGCTTGTAGAAGATAATGTACGCGGCATTGTCGACGCGCATACGGACGACCTCGCCGCTGACTGGGTAGATGCTGCCGACAAGCGGCTGCGACTCGTCAGTTGGTGCGGTCAGCAGGAACGACGTCGGCGTCAGACGCCCGCCAAGGTCCATGGGGCTGCCTTCACTCGCTGGTAACCAGCGTGCAGTCGTGGGCGTCGAGGGTTGACCGTCGCTGCCGATGGTCCGAGTGGCAAACGACCGCTCGGGACTGTAGAACGAGCTGTTGTTGCGCTCCACCAGGTCGTAGCCGTTGTAGCTGCCGCACGTCGGCAGCGCGGCCGTCGGCGCGAACCGGAAGGCCTCGTGCTCGTAGATCGGATAGAATGTGGTCGGCGTGCCGCCGGTGCTGCCGCTGCCTCCACCAGCAGAGATCACGTCCGCCATCGACACGTTGTCGTAGTCGCCCAAGTCCGAGAAGCTGCTCGAGAACTTGCGCGACGCGCTGGGCGGCCCTCCGCCGTTGCTGCTACCAGCGCCGACACTGGACGGGCCGGCAGCTGTCGTGTCCGTCTCAAAGTCCAGGTCGATCGCCAGCTTGAAGCGGTCGCGACTGTCCTCGTCCGCTTCTCCTTCACCGACTGGGCGGCCCATCATCTCCACGGCCTCGTCACCATCTACAAATGCCTTGAGCGCGTCCGTGTCCTCCACTTCACCGTCTCCACCATCATCCGAGTCTGATTCGGTGGCTGGAGACGTCGACTCGCTCGACTGGATGTGACGCTTCGGTCGTCGTCGGCGACCCACGAACGCGTCTCCAGCAGACCCGTTGCTGCTAGACGACGTCGGCGACTGGGTCTCCTCCTGGTGATGGAACATGACGCTCGTGAACTCGGCCTCGTCGTCCACGCCGGCGCCGCAGTCGGCCGCTCCAAAGTGGTCTTTCCGCACGCCCAAACGCTCGGCTGGCTCCCCAAGACCGCCAACCGCCGGGCCCTCGCCCAGCACCTTGACGTACAGGTCGCTGTCTCGGCGGCCGCGCTCCATGGCCGCTCGTCCGCTTGCGTCCGCCGCTCTGATCGCCGCGGTGACCACTCACAGGCCCAGAAAGGACGGATCGACGTTTCCCCCGCCACGGCCACGCCGAGAAGCCGAGAGAAACCCGACGGGAGCCCGAGGAGGACGCGAAGAGGCGCGGAGAGGCAGCGGCTGACCTGCGGGGCGTGGGCGGCCAGTCGATCGGCAGGGCGGGGGGCGGTTGGAGGACGCGACGACTTGCCAAGGAAGGAAGGGACGGCGGTACTTGCTTGGCGTCCAGGCACTCGGCTGTTCTCTCTCGGAATGTATGGCCGAGCCTGAGTTCCTCACTTTGCTTTGGAGGTTTCGCTGAAGGTTGACGGGTGTTGGTGGAGGTTACGGGGCGTGCGACACACACAAATGGGTTACAAAAGTACACCCCGTTTTGCGAGGAAATTATCAGATGCGACGTTGAAGACATGAATGACACTGGGCCGAGATATCGATCAGTGTAGCTGGTGGGAGGAACGACCTTCATGAGGAGGTTACGCGGCTGCTAGCCTGCTACTGGCGCTACGAGGGTGCTGACTCGGCGGCCAGCAGCTCCGCGCGCATGGCGAAGGGCGTGAGCACGAGCCGTTGGCATCGCAGCTCGCGCTGCTGGACCCACTCGCCCGTCGCGGCGTCCACCACAAAGTAGTACGCCACCAGGCTCTTGGGGTCCTGGTACCACCCGGAAGCTCCCTGTACAGTGCCCGGCATGGCGCCGAGCATGCCGCAGCGCAGTGACTCCTGGTACAGCGCCAGTCGGAACGCGCGGCGCGAGTTGTGGCCGCGGAACAACGCCTGGATACGAACTAGATGGCGGACCTGGGGGGAGGGGGGGGTACGTTAGCTGGTCGTCAATACCCGGTGTCTATAGTGAAAAGGGGGAGGTAGTTGACGTACCAGAGCTGCAGACCGCGCGGTGTCAGCTGTAGACGGTCGAGGAGGCGGAGTCGAACGGGTGTTGACCGGGGCGTCGCTGCGAACGTGCAGTACTTGGAGCTGTTGCTGCTCGACGGCGTCGGCTACGAGGTCGACCAGGTCGAACAGGACCTCGGCCACGTCGGTCTCCAGCTCGTCTTCGTCGACGCGTGCCGGCACCTGCGCGTCCCCGATGATCTCCTCTTGACTGGAGCTCTCGTCATCTTCAGCGTGTCCATTGTCGACGCCGTCGAGGTCTTCTACCTCCACCATCTCGTCCGGGTTGGCTTCAAGCGAAGCAGCAGCCTCGAGCAAGTCTTCCGCATTCCCCGCGGACTTCTCTTCAGTTGCGCGGTCTTCTGTTGTGCATGTGAAGAGCACGTCCGCCTTGTCCGCCTGGTCTGCTTCCGCTCTCTCCTCCTGCTGTTGATCGTCCTTGTCGACTTGGATCTCCGTCGCCCCCTTCGCAGTTGCCACCCCCTCTGGATCGCCAGCCTCTTCATCCTCCAGCTCGTCCGCAACAACCCCAGCATTTGCCTCGCTTTGGATGGATGGATCAACCTGAGGCTCCAGCTCTTGGGTCAAAGTGTCAACCGGAGGCGCCAGCTCGTTGCTCTCCGCCACTCGCTGCGTCTTACCGTCCTCTCGGTGGCATCCAAGACTGCTTGGCGATCTCATGAGCGGGCTCGAGTGTGGTCGCACCGGCAGCTGCTGCTCGCTAATATCTTGTCGATCACCTTCATCAGGAATCCGGTCATCCGGCAGCACACTGCGGCTTCCAGTCGATGGCGTCGCCCACTTGTCCGCTGCCTCGCCTCGACTGGTCGTCTGCGTCTCCTTCTCCTCGCCGTTGACCCCTGACATACCCGCCGCCTCTAGCGCAAGGCGCTGCACTTCCGCAAAGCTCCGAGCGCCGTCAAGTAGCGTCACACTGTCAGTCTCGTCCACTTTGACCTGCTTTTGTGTCACCACCTGCCGGAGACGTCCTCCGCTGCTCTTCCTCGCCGGAGACACCAGCGCCTGGGGCTTCGACGCAGACTTGAGCGGTGGCACTCGCGTCTTGGACGTCGCGTTTCGCTCTTCCTTGCTGTCAATCACCTTCCGCTTGTCGACACTTGAGCCCTGCGCTTTGGAAGGAGGCGCTGTAGCCTTTGAAGACGGCGACAGCATCGACCCGGTCCGTACTGGAGACGCCGACCGCGACGGACTCCGCTGTCGTCCAGGCGGGTCTTTAGCACGTCCGTCTCCACTTGAAATGTAGACCGACGTCTGTGCCTGGAACGTCTTCTTCCCTGGCGACCCGTTGCATTCAGGCAGCAAGAACTTCGTTCGCGCATGAGGCCTAGCGGCGGTCGTCGTCGTCAACGTCGAGCTCGCTTTCGCCTTGCGGAAGACGCGGTCGGGACTCGAGACGGACGACGTCAGGCCTCCAACACCCGCGTCCTCCTCGACGCTAAGCCTGCCACTCATAGTGTTCATGACTCTACCGACGCTCGGCGCCTCCATCCCGGCGTCGAGGTCCAGCAACTCGAGTCCTGCCGCCTTTGTGGCCGGGATCATGAGCGCCTCGATCAGCTGCTTCTCGTGCTCGCGCTGCGCCTGGAACTTGCGCGTCCAGCGCCGCCGCTCGCGCTCCGACTGGCACTGGGCGAGTGTCGCCTCTCGCCGGTTCTCGGCCTGGATGCACTGCTCGATCACCTTGAGGTGCTGCAAGGCCCCCGACTCATGGAGTGCCGGCCGCTTGGGGCTCTGGATCGCAGGCAGGAACACGTTGCCCACGAGCGGACTCTGCAGCGCCGAGCTGCGATGGACGTGCTCGCGAGACGCACTCGCCAGCAGACTCTTGTACGGGTCCATCGCGGTTCCAGCAGCGACAGCGGGGGGTGGGCACGATGTGGCCACTAGGCTGCAGCAATTAATAGACTTGCCACCGCTGTTCATAGAGTTCCTCAGCACCAAGAGTTGGTCAACATGGTGGTCATGAAGTAGTAAGAACTCTCCTCTCACGCCGGGTCGCTATGATGTGCGAATGTCGCTACTTGCCTCCCAGCAGCGTGGACGGCACGGCGCGCTCCTCCACGTCCTCGACCTCCACGTCTCCCTCGCCCTCTCCTTCGCCTTCGCCTTCATCGTCCAGGTCGATTTCCTCGTCGTTCGCCACGTGCACGACGTCCCCCAGCTTCTTCCGCACTTGGCGGTCCTGTTCCTGCTCCTCCACCTCCTCCACCTCGTCATCCCGCTGGAGCTTGCGCTTCTTGGTCGCCGGTGCGTCCGCTTCCGCCTGCGTCTCACCGGCCAGCTGCGCTTCCAGCGCGCTCATGGGGTCCGCCGGCGGCTTGTTCACCGTGTCCGAGGCCGCGACCATGCCAGCCACGCCGGTGGTCGGCGCGTCCCCTGGCTCTCCTTGTCCCCCGCCGGCCGCGACCTCGGCCGCCACGTAGTTGACCTGCGAGTACTGCGCCACGACGGACCGCTTGACGCGCAGCATCTCCAGGAAGCTGTGCTCCGACCCGTGGGCCACCTCGAAGGCGTGCCAGACCTGCCAGAAGTCGGCTTCGTGTCTCCGCGGGTCGCAGAACTGCGAGGCGTGCGCGTAGATGGCCCGCGCGCGCTCCAGCTCGCCCAGCTTGACCTCCATGGCCGCGAACCGCAGGCACAGCTGCGCCACGTACTTGTCCGGCAGCCGTGCGATCCCCGTAGCGTACACCTCGCGCGCCTTGGCCACGCCGAAGAACCGGTGCGCCTTCTTGACGTACGCGCGGTACACGTCCAGCCGCTGGTCCTCGGGCACCGCGGCCGCCGCGCGCTCGTAGACGGCCATGACGTTGCGCAGCAGCCCGTGCGCCTCCTCCAGCGCCGCGTACGCGTCGAAGAAGCGCTTGGCCGCCTGGGGAGGCGCCGCCTTGATCGCCTGCTCGTGCAGGTCGCGCGCGCGCTCCATCTTGGCGCCGCCGTAGCGAGCCACGAACTTGGACAGGTACGCGCTCCAGAGGTCGGCGGCGTGCGGGAAGCGCGGGAAGAGCGCCAGCCCGCGCTCGAACACGCGGAAGCTCTCCTCGAAGTACCTGTGCTCCTCCAGGAAGGCCGCGTACTGCAGCACCAGTTGCGGCGTCGCCACCTTGAGCTCGAACGCGTCGTCGTACGCCGCGCGCGTCGACGCCACGCTCCCCAGACTCTCCTCCAGGTCCACGCGCAGGCTCCACAGCCGGCCGCTCTGGTGCAGCTTGTCGCTCGCGGCCAGCGCCTGCCGCTTGCGCAGCCGCGCTGCCACCGACTCGGGCACTGCGCACGCGGCCCGCACCAGCGCCAGCGCCTCGTCGAAGGCCTCGTGGCGCAGCTCCAGCTCGACCCACTCGCAGTACACCTCGGCCAGCTCGGCGGCGTTGCGGAACTCGACCGCGGCGGCCTTGCGGAAGACGGCGCGCGCGTTGGCCACGTCCGCGTGGGCCTCGTAGAACTTGGCGAACTGGACCCAGAGCGACGGCAGGCGGCCGCCCGAGCGCGAAGGGTCCACCGTCTTGACGGCCTCGGCGAACGTGCGGATGACGCGCTGCGCGTCCGGCTGCTGCAGCTCGACGCGCTTCTCCCACTCGCGCACGTTGTGCGGGTTCTGCCGCAGCAGCACCGAGTTGAGAAGCAGCGGCCGCCGGTCCGCCACGTCCTCGTACACCTTGAGCAGCCGGTCGACCTGTTCCTGGTGGTTGACGCCGTCGTCGTCGTCCTCCTCCTCCTCCTCCTCGTCTTCGTCGCTGGCCTGTGGCCCCTCGTCCTGGCCGCTCGCGAGGTCCATCTCGGCCGTCAGCATGGCCTCCACGAACTTGACGTACGCGTCGTAGACCATGCTGAAGTCGCGCACCGTCGCGACGGACCGCACGCCCTCCTCGTACACGTCGCGCGCCGCCTCGAACAGCCCGAGGCGCACGAAGTAGGTGGCCAGCGAGCACCAGAGGCGGCCCACCTCGTTCGAGAAGAGCGCGAGCCCGCTGCGCAGGATGGCCTCCACGTCCAGCGTCGCGGCCACGCGCTCCGGGTGCTGCGACACCATGTCGCACAGCTGCATCCACAGTCGGTGGGTCGTGCCCGCGTCGCGCTTGCTCTCGCTCTCGATCAGCGCCACGAGCTGCCGACTCGCCTCCTCGTACTGCCCGATCGACATGAGGTACTCAACCAACTCCTCGCGCTTGCCCGGCTCCAGCATCAGGTACCGACGGTACACGCGGATAGCCGTCTGCGGCACGCGCGCCGCCTTGACGAACGCCAGGAACGGCGTCCATATTCGGTGGTGCTGGGTAATGGGCAGCGCTCGAAGCGCGCGGTCGAACGCGCGGCGAGTGGCCGTCACGGCGCGAGACTCGCGCAGCAGCTCGAGGTAGTCGAGCCAGAGCCGAGGCATGGTCCCCAGCTGCGCCAGCGCGCGCTCGTACAGCAGAGCGAGAGCGGCGAAGGCCGGGGAGTCCGGACGCTGGCCGCGCACCTCGCGCGCGTACGTCTCGTCCAGCAGCAGCTTCCACAGCTTGTAGCTGCGCGGCAGCGCCTGCAACGCGCGCTCCAGGACGGCCACGCGCGCCAAAGCGACGGTTTGAGGCGGTAGGTTGGACTCCTGCAGCGCGCGTAGGTAGTTCAGCCATGCCTGCACCGCGAACGGCTGGCGCGCGACCTCCTGCTCGCTGTCGTGGAATGCGGCGCTGACTTCCGCCTGGTAGGACCGCAGTACACACGCGAGAGAGTCGTTAGATACTCCGTGGAGGGTCGTCGTTTCCTGGCGCTTGCGGGCTTCTCCAGGTGATCCAGGGGCCCGACAGGCTTGGGAACCGGCGTGCATGGGTAGCAGAGGGGGCTGAGTAGCATACGCTTCGAGTACGCACCGTCACAACGCTGGGGGCCTCGCGCGGCGGCGGAGCCGGGAAGCGCGCGGCCGCCATCATTTCCGTCGGCAGGTGGTGGGTAGGCGGTTGTTTGGTTCCGAGTGAAATCTCGCCTTGTTTGTTCGCCACAATTTCGAGATTGTGACATCAAGGCCGCCAACAGGCGTCGACCTCCGACTTGGACCCCAACGGCATGGCGAAGATGGAGCCGCGGCGACTGGCGCTGCGCTTCCGCCCGCCGGCGCTCATCGTCGAGTACGCGCGGCCATCGGGCGGATCGCTCTTCCACCACGAGGTGGATCTGTCCGGGTCGCTGGCGTCTGAGGTGCGATCCAGTGCATTGGCATGACGAAGAGGATGGCGCTTCGACTGATTGACAATGGGCGTCCCGTGGCAGAATGTGCACGAGATCGTGGAGGAGATGGCCCGCCGGCACGTTGCGGTGCTCGGTAGCGATAAGGTGTCTGCGAAGCAAGTACGGCCGTGGCCGTCCCTCTTGCTGGAACAAAAAGAGCCATGCATTGGCACTGACGCGGGTGTGAACACCGCACCACAGCTGGAGAGACTGGTGACCCGCTTGGTCGAGCATGGCGCGGCGTCG
This sequence comes from Phytopythium montanum, assembly GCA_023338065.1. Lineage (NCBI taxonomy): Eukaryota > Oomycota > Peronosporomycetes > Pythiales > Pythiaceae > Phytopythium > Phytopythium montanum. The sequence goes on from JAADXY010000126.1 coordinate 14,573, forward strand.
AAAGCGCTGCCACTCCCGCAGGCCGACTACAACCGCGTGTCCGAGTCGCAGCTCAAGCAGGTCAAGCAGAAGATGGACCTGGTGTTCGCGCAGAACATCGTGAAACCCGGCGAGGAAAGCTACCAGTACGACAAGCGCGTGGCGTTCCAGGCGGCACAGGAGGCCTCCGACTGGGATGACGAGTGAGACGCCACGGTAGCGGCAAGCAAGCTCGGCATGCACACTTATTACCATATCAAAATACACCCCCAGGATTTCTAGAGTACGTACGGAAGCGCGGCAGTGACTGCGAGGCGAGGTCAGGCGTACGGGAGGCGTCAGCGCACTCTCATACGCCCTTCTTGCGCAGCGTGTGGAAGTGCACGAACTTCTTCTTTCTCCGGTTCTCGGCGGCCTTCTTCCGTCCGGCCTTCTTCTTCTCCTTGGCCGCCTTCTTGCTGGCCGCCTCGGCCTCAGCGTTCAGCAGCTCGGCCTCCTTGTCGGACAGCGCGCGCGCGGGAGCGTCGCTCGCGTCCATGCTGGTGTCCACGGCCGCCACCGGCGCCGCCGACGATCCCATCAGCTTCTTGAGCTCGAACACGGACTTGCCACCAGCTACGCCACAGCACCGAAGCCACATTAGGACCCGTACCAAGTGGACACGGCACGTCGCAACACCAGGGAACCGCACCTTGCGCCTCGAGCGCCTTCTTGAGGTTGTCCTGGATCTTGGCCTCCATCTCCTGCTGGTGCGGCACGCCGATTCGCTTGCGCAGCTCCGTGCGGAACTTGCGCTTGATCTTGGAGCGCAGACTCTTGGCCATCCTGCTGTCGCTTCGCTTCCGCGTGCGCTGCGCCGCTTGCTGCGCTACTGGACGCCTTGCTGGCTGCTGCTGCTGTCGTCGCTGGTCAACCGGCGGCACTGCGTTCCGAGCGCGGGCAAGCGTCGCCAGCGCTTTCAGATGACCAGTCAAAGCATTGCGGTTTTTCATTGGCTGAAATAGGTGTCCTCAAAACTCGCGATATCATTGGTCAGAATCGCCAATGCTGTCATATTCCCCTTTTCCACGAATCAGCGCCCAGCGCACCAATAGACGGGGTTGAAGTTGGCAGCCCGTGCCGCCCATAGTCAAACCAAGTGAGTCTCAACACGGCGATTACCCTCGACAGTCGTCAGTCAGCAGTCGCCAAAAGGCAAGAAGAGGAACCGAACCACCCGGGAAAGGACGACCTCGACGCGCGGATCGACGATGCTGGCTGCTGGACGCGCATGGGCGAGGCACGCGGCGGTAGCCAGGGTGACAGCAGTAGCGCCGGCGAGTGAGACGAGGCGCGCGACGTTCTCGAGCGGCGCGGGGCTCGGTAGGAGGCGCTGTGGGCGGGTCGGTGGGATGGATGGTGACTGAGTCTGTGTACGTGAATGCTGTGCTGGCTGGCGGCAGGGCTCTTTCCCGGGACCAAGATGCCGTTCGTGGCGGCGCTCGAGGTGCACGACCCGCAGGAGAAGGCGCCCATGTCGTGCTTCCGGAGTACGTGGCGGCGACGGGGATCTTTGAGGGACTTTGCAGACTCATGAACAGCTGATTGAACAGTTTTGGACGAGCACGGCAAGCTGGTGGACGGCGCGAAGGACCCCGAGCTCGGACGGGACCTGTGCACGGAGATCTACACGGGGATGCTGCGCTTGAACGTACGTGAACTGACAAACCGGAGGAAATGCTGTGGTGACTGACGGTTCGGCTTATATTGGCTCCTATTCTCTGGCTATAGGCTATGGACAACATCTTCTACGACGCGCAGCGACAGGTACGTTTGCTGGCTGCACCTGGACGTTGCCTGCAACTGTGTAGCGCTCACAATGACTACAATTGCCACGTACAGGGTCGAATCTCCTTCTACATGACGTCGTACGGCGAGGAAGCCATTTCGTTCGGTAGCGCGTCTGCCATCCGACTAGGTACGACTGGCGGCGTCTCAGTTCTCTGTATTAGCTGGCTCGTACCTCTTACCGCTACACGTTGATGTTGCAGGCGACATGGTGTTTGCGCAGTACCGCGAGCCTGGCGTGCTCATGTGGCGCGGATTCACCTTGGAGAACTTTGCAGACCAGGTACGACCCACATGTCTTCAGTGACCCAACTAGCGTGTGGATGTCCGTAGCTAACCCAAGGTACCACCACGGATACGCTAGTGCTTCAGCAACAAGGATGGGCACGGCAAAGGCCGCCAGATGCCGGTCCACTACGGTTCCAAGCGCCTGAACCACCAAACCATCTCTTCCCCTTTGGCCACGCAACTTCCACAGGTAGGAGCGGAATGGCGGTTATCGATAGTTCCCGCATTGACCGACGCCTTTTGCTCGATATCAAAGGCTGTTGGAGCTGCGTACGGTTACAAGCTCGCGAACGAGGACCGCATCTCGGTGTGCTACTTTGGCGAAGGCGCTGCGAGCGAGGGCGACTTCCACGCCGCGCTCAACTTTGCGTCCACTAAGGAGTGCCCAGTGCTCTTCTTCTGCCGCAACAATGGCTTCGCCATCAGTACCCCGGTCCTCGACCAGTTCCGCGGGGATGGCATCGCGTCGCGTGGCGCCGGCTATGGCATTCCAGTGATGCGCGTGGACGGCAACGACTTCCTTGCGGTCCACGTGGCGACTCGCGAAGCCCGGAAGTTCATCATGGAGCACAAGCGACCGGTCTTGATCGAGGCCATGTCGTATCGCCAGGGACACCACTCGACCTCGGACGACTCGACGCGGTACCGCGAGGTGGCGGAGATCAAGCACTGGAAGGAGGCGTTCGACCCGATCGACCGGACGAAGGAGTACCTGAAGAGCCGAGGCTGGATCAGCGACGAGCAGGACCAGCACCTGCGCGACAACGAGCGCACGAACGTTCTCGCAGCGCTGCAGACGGCCGAAGCGAAGGGCCCGCCGCCACTGACGATGCTCTTCGAAGACGTCTACGACAAGAAGACTCCGCATCTGCTGGTACGGATCGCTTTGCTCGTGGCTGTAGTGCGTAGATTGCTCCGCTAACATCGCGTTGGTGCACTTGGAACCTGTCGCCTTCAGGAACAAGAGCGCGAGATGCTGGAGCATGTAGCCAAGTACCCTGACTACTACACGGACGAGAACTAGGGCGAATGAAGGCGCTACTGCTCTACGAGCTAAGCCTTCCGGTAGAACACGCTGCGGCGACATGGCAAGTGCACGATGCGGTACGCACACTGTGCAACTTGATGCGGTTTACTCACACTCAACGATGTTCTTTGCAAGTCCCCACCGCATTCATATCGTCATGGTGGCACAGCCACTCGCTTCGTGGACGATCTGCGGCGTCGACGTCATCGAGCGGTTGCCAGAGCTGTGCGTGACGCCGTCCTTCACATCCAGGAACAGCGAGCGCAGCACGATGTTGGGGAGTTGTGCGTCAGCGTCAGCCTCTTCAACCTGCGAAGGCGGCATGACGATGAAACAGACGCGCTCTCCACGGTCGACGATCGCGTCAACCGCTTCTCGGACGAGTCGGTCTCTGTACTCGTCGTCGCTGAACACGCTGCGGCAGCCGCTGAGACGAATGAGGTGTGTTTTCTGACTGGCTTGTGGTGTCGGTGGTGATGCTGAGGGCTGACGGACGCTGCTGTCTGGGCTCTTGGTGGTTGCAGGGGGAGCACGCTCTGCAGTGTCCTTCTCCAGCCGTCGAAGCTCTGAAGAGAGTGAGAATGTGTTGTACATTTTCTCTGCGGTGTCGTGTTGCTGGCCCATGGGCTGCTGGACTGGGTCGAGTGTGAGTGACTTAGGAGCAGCGCTCTGCCACATGGCTTCAACTCGCCGACGCTGCTCCTCGGGACTGAAGATGCGCGCGTACAAGTCAGAGGACGAGCTGTCTCCTTTCATCGCCAAGTCCGTTCGTCCACCAGTGTCAGCTGCCGCCGAGGCCGCTTCAGGATCATTGCGAGTGACCTGCGGCGTCTTCATGTCTGTCGGTAGCGCGAGCATCCTCTCCATCTCTGCGATCTCGTCAAGGTACGATCGCGGTGGCGGGTCACTCTTCCGGTTCAAGCTCTTTGTGGACTCGCGTGGTGCTGGCATCAGGTCAGGAGCGGACACGCAAGCGGATATGGCCGCTCTATCAGCCGGAAGCGCGGGCAACACGCGTGTCCGAGCTGGATTCAGCCTCCCAGTGCTCGCTGTGTGGCGACCAGCTCTCGCCTTGGCCACTGCCATTGAACTGCTGCAACCGCCAAGCGCAGCGTCGGCGTTGGTCTCGCGCGTCACGGTCTCCTCAAGTTGCTCTCGGAGCTGATAGTACCTGCGGATGCAAGCACAGCAGAGCGGCTGCGACTCGTAGAGCTGTCGAGCTTCGCGTCTCGGCAGCTCATGCTGCAAGTGGAACGCGAGCGCCGTGGAGAAGCGCTCGAAGCCTCCAACGAGACTCACGTCCCGCCGGCAGTAGTAGTCGTCGACGAACTCGCAGCTGCGCACGACCTTGAGACTCAGGCACCCGCTCGGCTCGGAGTTGCTGTCTTCAGGCAGCGGCGACATGTCTCCAGACGATGGCGGTGCGTTGCAGTATTTCCCAGCGCATCGCCACTTACGATACCGAGTCGCAGGGAACGCGAGCGCTGCGGTAAGTCGGTCAGGCGCCGACTTGGTCCGTCGAGTTTCATCCTCAGCACTAACGCCGACCGCTCCGTCTTGCTTGCGCAGGTCGAACGCCTTGATCTGAAGCAATAGCCAAGTCCCGTCCGAGCTCTGGATCAAGTCTGCGACCAGCTCCTTGAACGACACACGAAGTACCCGCTCCAGCTCTGGGGCGAGAGCCGCCGTGAGCAGTCGAGGCTCCGTCCACGACTGGGAACTGGCGCACTTGACGATCTGGCACGACTCGGACTGCTCGTCCACCGTCAAGGCAGCCGACTGATCTCCCGAACTCGCAGGGTCCACGAGCTCTCCACCGCCAGACAAGATCCAGACGGTGGACGAGTTCTTCTCCTTCTTGCGGAACGAACACCGTGCGATCCAAGCGCTTCGCTCCGGAGCGAATGCGCCTCCGCCGCTCAATGTGCTGCTGCTGGTGGCGTGAAGTGAGCTTCGACTGGGGATGTACGGCTGAATGGCGTGGATCGAGTCGCCGGCAGTCACATCACTGCCATCGCGAGCGTTGTTGTCTTCTTCCCGATCCAGACTGCGCACACTTCTCGAGTTCTTTGACACTTCAGCGACGTCCGTATGGGCTACAGAGTCGTCACAGAGAGCGTCAACAGCTCTCTCGATCTCTTCGGTTGTTCGAAGCAAGCGAGACCCACTGCCAAGAGGTCGAGAGGCTCCTCCGTCACGTCGAAGCTCGAAATATTTGCACACTGCTCTCACTCCACCACCGTAGTATCCCGCACCAGGCGTTGACAGCCACGACGAGAGCAGCATGCGGACCAACGCGCGGCGACTCTCACTGGGGATTGTGTGCCTCTTGCGGGGTTCTGGTCGTGACGACGGCGCATGGTACAAGCGAACGTGGAGTGTGAGGCAGCTTGAAGCTCTCGAGCTCTGCCCTGACAATCTGGAAGGTGGCACAACACCTCGAGGTGCGCTCGGAAGTGCTCCATCCTCGTCAGACTCGTTGGGATCGCGACACACCAGCAGCGCCATGAACCATTGCCGTCGACGAGTGGAGTCCTTAACCCGTCGGGCTTGAAGCTGAGGACTCGAGCGCACGCGGAGCAGCGTCGGCACGATCCGCACTGGGAAGTTGGGCAGCTCATAGTCGCGGACGAGCGCGCCGTCGGTCGTCTCGACTGCTGAAGGCGCCGACCGGAAGGGTGAAGCGCCAGCATCAGCGGCGTCGGCTAAGCGCACCAAGAAGGCCAAGCCAGGAGCCAAGTCCGGCGAGTACGAGCTCAAGTGCGCGTAGCTGGCTTGGTCCACCAGCGCTTGGTGGCGACGCTGTCTCGACACGGACTTGTCGACCTCGATCGCTGGCAGTCCAGGAGCGTCGGCGTCGTTCTGTGATCACCATCCAACGCAACAATGGACCAGCATGAGAGAAGACCACTTTGCAGGCACCTCAAGCGAGACCACGGGCCTGAGAAGCGCCAATGACACAGTCAGAGGCGACGGCGACCGCGACGGCGGACCGCTTGAGCGAGCTCGTGGCCGTCGACTGCTGTGCGTGTTCGATCTGAGCGACCCGCTCGGCCCGTGAGCGATGACGTCGATGAGGTTGCAGCGTGGCGAGGACCTTGTCCGCCGCGTCGTCGCCGTCCAGCTGGCTCAGCCACGCGGCGTACGCGTCCTTGACGGCGGACGGCGCGCGCGACGCGGCCCTGTCGAGGGTCCTTGACCCTGGCATCGCCTCTCCTAACTCGAAGACAACGCGTCCAAGTTTGAACGCAGCGCTGTCCAAGTCTCTGCAGCCGGCAGCAAGTCTATTTATACCGCCGCAAGAGTTCGCCAAGCAACGCAGATCACCTGTGAGCTCACTGCTGCTGCATATCGACCGACGGTAGCCGGCCGTTGAAAGCTGTGAGGTGTCCACGCCGGCCGCCGCCTGCTCTCAGCCTCCTGCTCACAGCTGCCAGTCGTACTTGTCCAGGTCGAAGAGCGTGATGGAGTCGAGCACCTCGTCGGCGTGCGCGTACAGCTCCTTGCGGTCGGATGCGTCCGTGTGGATGCGCACGTCCGGCACGGCGACCGTGTACATTCCCGCTCCATTGCCGGCCGTGACGCCGTTGACCGAGTCCTCGAACACGACGCAGCGCGGCAGCTGCTGCTCGCTCTCGCTCTCGCTCAGCTGGAAGAGGCGGCGCGCGGCGGCCTGGAAGATGTCGGGCGCCGGCTTGCCATGCTGCACAGCAGCGTCGTCGCCGCACACGATGACCGAGAAGTGCGAGAAGAGCTCGGCGTGGTGCTGCTGCTTGGTGGCGACCACGGACGCACTCGAGGACGTGGCGAGCGCCGTGGGGATGCCGCGCGCCTTGAGCTGGCACAGCAGCTCGAGCCCGCCCGGGATCTCGGGGCACTCGGCCAGCAGCTCGTGCATGCCGACCTCCCACTCTTTCGCGAACTGCGCGGGCGGCAGCTCGCTCTCCGAGATGCCGCAGAAGCCGAGCACCATGCGCGTCCACTGGGCCGCGGGCGTGCCCAGGATGGCCTTCTGCTGCGCGCTCGTGAACTGCTGGCCGAACCGCCCGACGATGCGGCCGATCACCACCTTGCTGATGCCCTCCGTGTCCAGCAGCGTGCCGTCCAGGTCAAAGATGGCGCCGCGCAGCGCCACGCGCGCAGGGGGAGCCGCCGTCGACATGCTGAGCACGAGGAGAGAGCGAGAGAGCTGCTTGGTGAGGCCGTGGACTTTGTCTGAAGCTGAAGTGACGCGCGATCGGAAGAGCGCAACACGCCCATGATGACGCGGGAAGGGAGCTGCTGACGCTTCAGTATCCGCTTTGAGAGGGGTTGCTTCCCGCCAAACCCCCCAAAAATGGCGGGAAACGCCCAACCAGCTCAGCCACTCGCCATGGATCATGGACACGACAGCAGACACTTCACACGCTGGCAAGTGTGTGCATTACGCCGCTGACCTGAGCAAGTTCAACCATGAAGTCCGGGCCGAGCGGCCGGTCTGTTCGTCGCCAGTCGAAGGGGCTTGCGCCTACCTACTCGAGCTCGTCCTCGGCGACCTCGTCTCCCTGTTCGGCCTCGTCCTCCTCGTTGTAAATATTCTCGGCCATCTGCCAGATCTGGAGCACGTTGTCCTCGGCCACGGACGCCACGACCCACGGGTCGTTCGGGTTCCACGAGAAGTCCGAGATCTTGGACGTGTGGCCTCCGTGGATGAACTGCAGTGACGGACGGAGCACAACACGCAGTGAGCATCCATCGCCTCCAACGGCACAAGCAACCTGTTGCCCACGTACGAGCAGCTCTGGCGGGCCGTCCTCGGCGTCCTCGGGGCTCTGCTCGTCGCCGATCTTGCTCAGGTCCCAGACGTGCACGCGGCGGTCGGCCGAGCACGAGGCCAGGATGGTCTCGTTGTGCGGCGACCACTGGATCTGGTACACCTCGTCGTTGTGGCCCTCGAACGAGTGCAGCTTGGCCTTCATGTTGCGCATGTCCCACAGGTTGACCACCTTGTCGGCCGCGCCCGTCGCCACCAGGTACTCGCTGAACGGGCTGAACGCCACGCAGTTGACCTCGGCCGCGTGCGCGTACACGGTCGTCGCCGGCGTGTCGTAGCTCGGCGACCGCATATCCCAGCTGCCAGTCAGGTCGTCACACGTCCGTCAGTCAACTATCACTGCCGACCAACCAACCGACCGACCCGCCACTGACGACCAACAGGGCCACACGCACATGAGGAGCTTCTTGTCGTCGCCGACCGAGCCGAAGAGCTTCTTGTGGTGCATGTTCCAGGCCACGTCCTCGATCACGTCGCTGTGGCCCGTGTACTTGTGCAGCGGCTCGACCGTCTTGCCGGCGTTGGCGATGTCCCACTCGCAGATCACGGCGTCGTCCGAGCCGCTGATGAGGTGGAACGGCTCGTGCGGGTCCCAGCAGAGCCCGTAGCCCTCCTTCGAGTGGCCCAGCAGGCGGAAGTCGGGCTCCGACCCCGCGCCTTCCTCGGGCTGCGACGGGCGCTTGGAAATGTCGAACACGTGCACCTCGGCGTGGATCGTCTTGGTCGCCACGATGAACTCGTTCGACGGCATGTACCGCGCACGGTTCACCTCGCCGTCGTGGTTGATGCGGATGCGCACCTCCACCTTGCCCGACACGCCGCCGAACCCGCCCAGCTCTGCCATGCGTCAAGGTCCATCAGCTTCACACTATCATCAAGGCAAGAGCGACCGCCATGGCGACGCACCTTGGCTCTCCTCGTCGTACTTGCGCGCGTCGATCTCCGTGTCCTCGAGCGGCAGACGCACCTCGGCGATCATCAGGTGGTTCTGCTCGGCGCCCGACGTGTGCGTGCCCAGCAGCAGCTTGTGCACCGAGTAGTCGTCCCCCGCCGACCTGCGAGTGTGTTCGAGCGTAAGCACGTGCCCCCCGCTCGCATCCACCGCCCTCCACGCACTCAAGGCAGTTCAGATCGTACGTGTGGCAGTTGGGCAGCCACTGCACCGACAGCGAGGGCCACTCGAGTGCGTGCGTCATGACCAGGTCGTACAGGAACGGCGTGTTCTTCTTCCAGATCTTGTACTCCTCGTTCACGAGCTTCTCCTGCAGCGCCGCGTCCGCCGCCCCCTCGGGCACCAAAGCCGCCGCCGCCGCCGCCGCCACCTCTCGCCCCGCGTCCGTCGCGTCAGCCATGCTCGTCACTACGGTAGTCACTCGTGCTGCGGCCCTCGTCCGCTTGTGGAATGCTGCGCGTCGAGGCGAAGCAGGCGGCCGACCCGAGTCCAGTGGAAGCGAGCGAGTGAGCGGCTCCGCGGTCTTATTTTCGCGGGAAAACCTGACGGAATTTGGCGGGAGATTCGGCGCTATCTTTTTTACGGCGAATGGCGTTTTTACGTGTAGACCTGGTGTTTTTACATAGCGTAAAAAAGACGGAGCGAGTTATGTTGCGCGTCCGCACCGTAACCACTTCAACCACGCCGGCCACGTCACTGTGGGCCGCAAAGATCTTTTTCGCTTTTCGTTTACGGTACAGTACCGACGCTAAATTTTGGGCCACGCGCCTCTTGACGAGATGTACTTTGCAATTCTACGACGACCTTTGGCGTTTTATCTTCGCCGGCCGCGGTCATTTTCCCGATACAGATCGGAGCCTCAGGCTGAGCATCCGGACTCGGATGTGTGGACGGACGAACGTTCGCGAGGGCTTCGCCCCCCCCCCGCCTCTCGCTCCCAACGCAAATCCAAGCGTCCGGCGCGGATAGTGACGGTCTCCGCTTCGATAGGCGAACAATAGCAACAGCTTCAACGCGCGGCCGAGTGCCGCGAACGCGCGCCGACCGCGACGCTCATGCGCAGTGCGAGCGAGTCCCCAAGGCAGACGGACACGTCCGATCCGCACGTAAAATAATGGGCTCGGGTCCTCACTTCCCTTGGCGAAAGGTTGCAGCCCGCACAATCAAGATCGTATTATTGAAAGCAATCGCACGTGATTTCTTCGCGTGAATGGTCGCGAAGGTATCCACTTGGTGGGTTGGGGTCCCATCTGATCTGAGTTGCGGGCGACGGCCGTTCGTTGACCCGAGCGACTCGTGGGGACGAAAGCCGCAGCGTGTCGCAGTCGATCACAGCTTGCTCGGGCCGTCATTTTCACCCCTTGCGGACGCCACGAGCAATTGCCTTCGAGCGCGTTTGCCCGCGCCGAGCCATGGAAATGGACGTCGCGCGTTGGTTGTGGGCCGTAAATGACCGCCCTCTAGGGATAGTTTACGTGAAAGTTTCCCTCCCCGAAAGCCAGTTGAAGCTTGACCGGATTGCAGTTGCTCCCAGTGGCAAGAGATGGGATGGACCGGGTCCTGTCGCTTCAGGACGCCGCTTGCAACGCGAAAAGTATCCATGTGGCCGCCAATCACTTGGGTTCACTATGGCGGCAGGTGAAGGACAAGTGGTAAATTACCGGTCTGAATGGCTACAATGGCCAGCTCGATGTAAGTTAAGTTGTCCATGCAACCAGACCAAGCACTGGCAAGAAATGGCCAGCCGTGCCATGGCCCGCAAGCATTACCGCCTGTGACTGCAGCCCGTGCGCAATCGGTTGGCCTGCCAGCCGTAAATGCGGACCGCTTCAGGCTGGGGACGCCATCTACGGCGTCTGCAGCACTGCGACACCAACAAACCGCGAGCGAAGGGACCTCGTGAAGGGCCGCCACCTTTCACCGACTCAGTCGCTGCGATCGGCCGGCGAAGGAGCGCGTGGCGTTCTCGATCCTGATCTCGCGGCCGTATTTTTCGTTCGCGGACCGCGATAAATGACCGCTTGGCGAAAACGTTGAGCGAACCCATCTCCGCGATCCCCTCCCCATCCCCCTCGGTGAGGCTCACGTGGCCCACACCACTTTGTAATTTACGTTCGCCACGTTATTTTCGGCCTCCATGCGAAGCGGCACGTCGTTTGACAACTTTGGCACGGCCTTTACTTTACGTGCAGTGCAGTGGGCCGCCGGCTGTGGACGGGTGGCGCTCCGCTCGCGTCGACCGCCCGCGGACCACCAAGTGCATGCGACCTGACAGTGCGTAACGCAGGTCGTGCGGTCGTCGGGCGGGGCACTGGCGTTCAGTGGATGGCGCGCGGCCGGTCCGCAATCTCTCGCGTGACGTCGCGGACGCAATGCGGACGCCCGTAAACAACCAGACGCCGAGAGTTATCTTTCCTTTTGTTGCGGCAGCGTGTGGCGTTGTAAACTACGTGCGTTTGCAACCAGGTGGCGTTGTTTGGTCCGATCCGCATCCACCGCCGCGAAGATACCTGGCTGGATCCGGTGCGGACGCAGCCCAATCGCCGCGCCTGCTGGCTGCTGGACGCAGTGGCCGCCGCTTGCGGACGGCCGGCGAAAGTTACCGGCCGAAAGCTTGAGCCGCGTGGTTGGGTCGCGGGGGGTCGTGCCTGTTGCCGCGCTGGCATTTTCGCAGGATTATAATGTTACTCACACTAAGTGCAAGTTTGTGTGGCGTCGTCCGTCCGTCGACTGGTTGTGGGCAACAAATTGCAAGCAAACGGGGCGGCCAAGAATAGATTGCAGACGTCCCGATCTTGAAGAGCCGACGCTTCTTTATCTTTCCGGCCAGTGACTGACTGGTGTCTCGGATATCCCGCGGCCCGTTCTCTCGTCAGGTCCGCGGCGGCTGGCCCGGGGCCTCCTCGCGGCCTGGAGACAACCCGAGCCGCTCGCTCGCTCACAACCAAAGCCGCCGGCTCGGACGCAAGTCATCCGCCCACCCCTCCGTCCACAAAGCCACACTCGGTCCGCATCCCCAGCATTGCTCACCATGCCCGCGGCCATCACCATCGAGGTCGGCGCGGCCGGCAAGGTCGGCGACGGCGTCAACGCCTACTACGTCTTCCCCATCTCGGCCTCGGCCCCCGGCGCGGACCCGCTCCGCGTCGACCGCCGCTACTCGGACTTCCTCTGGCTCCACCACCAGGTCCGTGTCCGCGTTTCCATATCTTCGTCCCCTCCCCCATCCATCCGGTAGTTTACCGTCCGCACCATTCTGATCTCGTCCACATTCTGACCTCGTCCGTCCGCACCGCATTCTGATCCCGTCCGCAGATGGCGACGCAGTGCGCGGGCTACATCATCCCCCCGCTGCCGGCCAAGGTCGTGGGCTTCCTGCAGGGCCCCGAGTTCCTCGAGCAGCGCCGCGCCGGCCTCGAGCGCTTCCTGCGCAAGGTCGCGGCCCACGCGGACCTGCGCGCCGCCGCCGTCTTCCGCGCCTTCCTCGAGGCCTCGCCGGTGGAGCTCACGGCGCTCAAGGCGGACGCGGCGTCGCTCTCCACGCCCCGCGGCGGCAGCCCCATGTCGTGCGCGTCCTTCTCGTCCCCATCCGCGGCGCAGGCGCTGGCGCGCTCGTCCTCCTTCCCGTCCTCGTCCTCCTCGGCCTCGGCCTCCTTCTCGTCCACGCCCACGTCCTTCGCGGCCGTCGTGCAGACCACGCAGGCGCTCCACTCGTGGTGGGGCAAGGCCCGCCAGCGGCTGGCCGAGAACGCGCAGCTGCGCTCGCTGGCGGCGCGCGCGGGCCACGAGCTGCCGCGCGCGCACACGGTCGAGGACGCGGCCTTCGACGCCGACGTGGCGTACCTGGCCGCGCTGTCGACCCAGGTGCGGACGCTCAAGGCCAAGGCGCGCGCGGCGCGGCAGCAGTCCAAGCTCGCGGCCGGCGGCTACTGCGACCTGATCGAGAGCCTCAGCGCCTTGGGGGAGGCCGAGCAGCGCCGCGGAGAGATGCCCGACGGGTACTTTGGCGCGGCGCTGGCCGTGCTCGACGCGCGCGCCAAGCAGCTGGACGGAGAGATGGACAAGCTCGTGGGCCGCCTGGACGGCCTCGGGCGCTGGGTCAAGGCCGTGCAGAAGGCCGTGGCCGTGCGCGAGGACCGCCGGCTGCGGTACCAGGCGCAGCTGGCCGTGCACCACGAGCGCGAGCCCGCCGCGGACGAGGACAAGGACGCGGACGCGGACAAGAGCGGCGGCCAGCCGCTCAGCGACGAGCTGCTGCAGGCCAAGGACGAGTTCGAGCAGGTGCACGCGCGCGTGGCCCGCGAGGTGAGCCGCTTCCGCGCCGAGAAGGCCGGCGAGCTGCGCAAAATGTTCCTCGAGTTCGCGGCGCTGCAGCTGCGCGGGACCGCCGAGCTCGGCGCCGTGCTGGCCGCCAGCGCCAAGGCGCTCGAGGCCCCGCTGCCCGAGGACCTGCGCGCGGACGGAGAGCCGGGAGCGGGCCGCAGCTTCTACGACTCGGCCTCGTCCGTCGGCAGCAGCAGCGGGGACGAGAACGTCGGCGGGAACGCCAACCAGGCCGTCTACCCGGCCGGGAACGCGGCCAACGGGGCCACGCAGCGGCCGACCAAGGCGCGCGTGGCCATCACTGGCGCCGTGGCCAAGGCCAAGGCCAGCCTCGCGGGCGCGGCCGACCCGTCCTACGCCGACGTGCGCCTATGAGCGGCTTGGACGCCTGCCTGCATGTGAAAGTCTGCCTGCCTGCCCTGCCTCGCCTGCCTCGCCTGCCTACCCTGTTCAATACATCCCCGCTGTATATTGGCCCGCTGCTCTACTCGACTGCACGTCTACTGCTCTCCCCTTGCATGGTCGCCGTGCACGCGGCTCAAGGTGCTCGCCACGGCCGCTACATCCTCGTCACTATGCCAATTGGGCGGGTCAGCGCGTCCGAGGAGCCACGGGGCATACAAAACCAAGTACAAACACAGTCGCACCTGGTGTCGCAGGCAAACCACCACTTGTCCGAGGCGGAGGGTCCGCCTGCGTCCATCGACAGCAGCGACGCGAGCCGCAGACTGGCGGCGGCCAGCGCGAGCGGCGGAACGTCTAGCGCCGCGGCGTCCAGCAGCGCGTCGCCCGCCAGTCGCAGCGCGCAAGCGGCCGTCGCGCGCGAGAACCTGCCGTCCGCATCCTTTGCGTCAGTGCTTTGGCCCCTTCGCTGCTGCTATGAGAGCGCTGAGAGGGCGGCGGACGTACCCGAAGGTGCGCGAGAGGGCCAGCAGAGGGGCGAAGGGCAGGGCGACGTCCACGTCGAAGCGCAGCGCGCGTAAGACGCTCTGCTCGGCGTTGAGCAGCGCCTCCTTGAGCGTCCGGTAGCGCTGGTTGAGTGGAGAGAGAGACACACACGGTTAGAGGCGACTGCGGACGAGGGAGAGAGGGGGAGGAGACGTACGGAGCCGGCGCCTAGCGGCTCGAGCGTCGCGTTCATGTGCGCGTGGGCAGCGTTGGCCACGCTGCGCAGTGTGCGCGGCCGCTCACACGTCTGAAGAAGTTCAATGGAGGGGATTGGACGGGGTTATGTCGGCGTTAAAACGCGATGGAGGGCGCTCTGGACGACCAGCGCGGTGGACGCACCTTGGAGACTACTAGGAGGCAAGCGGCTGCAAGCATCTGCGCGTCTAGCCGCTCCCCGGCGCCGCTGGAAGCGAACGGAGGCGGTAGAGGAAGACGAAGACGACGGCGTGCCGGAGTTTGGACGCACCTGTCGAGCGCTCGGAGCGCGCGGTGCAGCAGTACGAGCGCCGAGCTGATAGCCACGTGTCCCAGGTCCAGTGACTCGCCGGTCGCCACCAGGAACAGCGCGGGAGACGCGCCAGGGGCGGCTGCATGCGGCGTCAAGCCGGGCTCCGTCACCTCCATCACCTTGTGTCTGTTGGGCGAAAGTTATGTAGTACCGTGATCCACCATTGTTTGGCCACACATCAACGAGTACCGTTCATTCCGTAACATTTTGTTTTGGGGTCTTCCATTAGAAGTATCATCGTGAACCTGTGTCTGGGGTGGTGGCATCGGCTGCGCCATTGGCGGCGGTGGCGGCGGCGACGCCTGCGTTGTCGAAAGAGCGCAGCCTCTCGTTCATCTGCAGCACGCGCATGGACGCCAGCTCGCGCTCGGGGTTCGCGTCGTGCTCGTCCGGCGAGCTGAACGCGTAGCCCGAGTCTAACATTCGAGACGGCACCATCCACACACGTCGCAGATTCGTCAGTCCAGGAGCTACTCAATGCCATCGCCTCACTAGAGCTGCCGCCTTACACTCGTCAATGTGCGGGATGGTTCCCGAGAGGATGCGCGACGACGCCTTGCGCTGCACATTGCCTGGCGGCGCCAGCGGCGGCTCACACGCGACCGACGCGCTGCTGGGCAGCGAGTTCTTCTCCCTCAAGATGTTGGCTACAGTCGGGAAGTAGTTGCTCTGGATGCTGTGGTGCAGCGTAAGGCAGCGCGTCAGTCGGGTACCTTCGCGACCTGCGAACGGACAGGATCACGTACTACTTGGTGCAGATGTCGAGCACGTTGGCGGTGAACGGCACGAGCAGCACGTAGAGCCAGAAGACGGGGCTGTCGTCAAGGCAAACACCACAGTCAGCGCTCGTCCTTGATCCCCAATCACGTAGCAGAGAGCGAGAGAACACAGAGCTGACCTGCCGAGCATGCGCGCGGAGACGCCACGCATGTCCTTGCCGAGGTCTCCGAGCGTGGGGAAGACGACGAGGAAGAAGAGGAAGAGCAGGAGGCTGAAGGCGAGGAAGGCCTTGTTGAACTTGGTCCACGACTGCGTCTCGAGCACGACCTTGATGTTGGCCGACATGAGCAGCACCGAGTAGACGACCGAGCCCTGCAGGTAGAGCCCGACGCCGATGCCGCCGACATTGATGGTCCCGTGGATGGTCAGCAGGAAGCAGAGCAGCGCCTGGACGATGGCGACGACGATCCAGGCGGCGAAGCGGCGCACGTTGAGCCCCTCGTTGCGCTGGCCGGCGACGTAGAGCATCGGGTTGGCCATGGCCTGCGCAGGCGCCACGTCCTCGTCGAAGACGCCGATGGCGATGATGGGGAGTGCGAGGAAGAAGTTCCAGCCGGCCATGACGAAGCTCTCGAAGACGCTCGTACCCGACTGGCCGTTGTGGAAGTTGAAGAGGAAGAGCGCGATGACGAGCGCCACGTTCTTGTAGAACGAGTACAGAATCACCTTGGTGATGCGCTGGTAGTTGTAGCGCCCGTGCACGAGCAGCAGGCGCTCGAGGAAGCGGAACTGCGCGATCGCGTAGTCGCTCGCGTTGACGGCCTGCACGCCCTCCTGCCCCGAGATGCCGATGCCCACGTGCGCCGACTGGATCATGTTGACGTCGTTGGCGCCGTCGCCGATCGCCAACGTGATGACCTTCTTGCCGGCCAAGCGGTAGCGCACCAGGTTCACCACGTCGGCCTTCTGCGCTGGCGACACTCGGCAGGCAACGACAGCTTGGCAGACTGTAGAGATGGCCAGCATCTTGTTGGCGAGCTCAGCCGCGACACCTTTCGCTTCAGCCGACGCGTTCGCAGGCGGGAAGACGTGCACCATGGCCTTGCCGTCGCACACTAGCGCCAAGTGGCTCGACACGTTGCCAGAACGCACGCACTCCTGCACCTTGGGATGCTGGTACGCCTGCTCCACCTGCTTGATGAGCGTCGGTAGATGCTCCTGGTTGACGAACAGCAGCTTCATGTCGTCGTTGATGAGTCTACAGGCGTGTGCGATGTTGATGGCCGTCTCCTCCTTGTCGCCCGTGAGCATCCAGATCTTGATGCCGGCGCTCGCCAGGTTGAAGATGGCGTTCGGCACGCCCGCCTGCAGCTTGTCCTCGATCGCCGTGGCTCCCACAATGTCCATGTCGATCTCAATGTCCTCCGCCACCTCCTCCAGCAGCCGGTCGCGGTCCGTCAGCGACGTGATGGCGTCGTGGTACTTGTCGTCCCAGGCGTGATACTCGGCCTCGGAGATCTCCTTGGTGCACAGCACGAGCGTTCGCAGGCCTTCGCTCGCGAACCGCCTGAGCTCCTCCATCATGACCGGCGTGTGCTTGTCCTGCTTGCTCCTGGGCAGCATCACGTTGTCCGCCCCCTTGCAGTAGACCATGTACCGGTCCCCAGGCGCGCGAACCACCACCGACATGCGCTTCCGCGTGCTGTTGAACTCGTTCACGTTCAGGATCGTGTACTGCCTCGTGGCGGTCGCGCCGCTCTTGGTCGTCGCCTTGACGTCCACGACCGGCGCGGGCGTGAGGAAGTCGTAGCCCAAGCACTTGGCCGCCTTGACGAGCGCCTCCTCGTCCGGAGACGACGCGCGGTACTCGACCGTCCCGGTCGCCTCGTTCTTCTCCGGGATGACCGTGTGGCACACGGCCAGCACGGTAAGGAAGGCGTCGATGGCCGCCGCGTCCAGTCCGCCCTTGTCCAGCGCGTCGATCAGCCGCGGGTCGTCGAAGTGGATGCCAGGGTTGAAGTGCACCTGAGCCTCTCGTGGGTCATGCTGCTCTCCAGACTCCGCGTCCTCGATCTTGCCGGTGATTGAGCTCTTTCTGGGCGGTGAGCCGCCAGTAGCGACCGCCTTCTTGGCCAGCGCGGCGACTGCGCGGCCGATCTCGGTCGTGCCGAAGCCGAAGGACGTGCCGGCGACGAAGCACTTGCGGAACTCCATGATGTTCTGCGTCAGCGTGCCCGTCTTGTCGCTGAAGATGTGCTGCACCTGGCCGAGCTCCTCGTTCAGGTCGGACGTGCGCGCGAGCGCGAACTTGCCGTGGTGCGCCATCTCCGGGTCGCTCGAGATGTTCTTGGCCTGCGTCACCTTGACCATGTCGAGCGACACGTACAGCGAGATGGGCACCAGGTTGTTGTACAGGATGAGGAACGTGAAGAAGCTCACGACGCTGCTGCTCCCGGAGCTCGAGCTGTCGCTGTCCGCGCCAAAGTACCACATGCGCGCCTCGTACTTGGTCGCCCAGGCCGCGTGGCACAGCGTGCTGATGACGCACAGCGCCGCCTGCGTCGCGAAGATGAGCAGGATGCAGCGGTTCACGATGCGGTACACGTTGCTCTGCTTGGACGGCGCCGACCGCGCGTTCTGCATGATCTTGGTCTCGGCGCCGGTGAACACGACGACGCCCAGCACGTACGAGCACCCGCGGACGCTGCAGCCGCGCAGGATGATGTTGCTCGGGCCGATCGCCGCCGTCTCGTTATTACCGGAGCTCGAGCCGAGCAGCTCGACGCGGCCGGTGAAGTTGTACAGCCGGTTGTTGGGCAGCTCGTACTGCAGGACGGCGCGGAAGCCGGCGACGGCGCGGGCCACGGCCGCCTCGGGGATCGGCGGGTCGTTCAGGCTGCGGTAGCCCACGCGGCTGGCCACCGTGTCGATGGCGTTGCGGCGCTTGAGGTTCGTCTCGCCGTCCAGGTTGCACGTCTCGACGAAGCACCGGCCCTCCTCTTCGGACGTCGACAGGATGAACACGTCCGCCGGCGCCTCGTCGCGGTCTTTGAGGCACAGCACGTCGCCGACGCGCAGCTCGCGCCACAGACGCTGGACGACGTCTCCGCCTGGCGCCAGCACGCGGCAGGTCTGCGCGTTCTGCCTGGCGTCGGCCTCGTGCCGCTTCTTGTCCTCCAGGCCCTGCTTGATCATGGAGACGGCGAGCACGACGAGCAGCGGGCCTGCCGTCGTGTACTTGTTGGTGGGCGACCACGTCGTGGACACCTGCAGGATGGAGATGACGAGGAAGTAGCAGTTGGCAATCACGCGGAAGAACTCGAACAGCATCTTGGGCACGAAGCTGCTCACAGTAGGCATGTGAGTTAGCCACCACTCCAACCCGAGTTCAACGACTACAGTGACGCACTTGACGGCCGTGTACTTGGACGTGACGATGCAGTTGTCGGCGTACTTGCACTCTTTACGCAGCCGCTCGTTCTCCTCCTCGTTCGAGATGAAGGCCCGCCGGAAGCTCTCGGTCGGCGGGGAGGAAGCCGCCATAGCTCACGAGTTTCTATGGTAAGACTAACGCTCAGGCCGGTGGTGCACAAGACGATGGCGAAGCTTGAGAGTGGCGGAGTGTGTCCGTGACACATGGAGAGCGCGCAGCCAGGAGACCGACCGGGTGGTTTCGTGGCGGGCTGGCTGCGAGCTGGCGACGGCTATTTCGAGGCGACGGCTCGTATTATTAGCTCCGCCAGGCAAGTGTTGACGCAGTGCAAGGTCAAAGACAAGTGGTGGCATGCCATCCCGTCAACGCCAGCAAGAGCAGTGCGCTGGAGGCGAGGAAGGGTCACGAACTGCGATTGGTCTCCTCTCACGACACCAAGAGCGTTTTAGACGCCTCTTCACCACGAATTACCTCCCGTATCTCGATGATTACCAGACTTTCAAAACTCAGGTTAGTCTCTATTTCAAAGCATCAAAGCATAAAATGTCGTATTTTACGTAAACCACGCCAAAATAGCGCGTCTGAATCAACGTTTTACCATGGTCTCTTTGTGGAATTAGACATTTTGCACCGTTTACTCATGTCCATCAGGTAAAAGTCACACCACCAGCTCGAGCATGCGTGGCTGCAAGCGCCGGAAGACCGCGGCCAGCGCCATGACTGCTACGTCCGCCATGCAGGCCGCACGCGTGGTCTGTGCAGCGCGCCCGCGGGTCGCCGGGCTGCCGCAGGTGGCGCAGCTCGTGTCGGCGTTCCTCGGGCCAGCGGCTTCCTGGACAGTCGACGCGGCGATCCGGCGCGGTCACTTGCAGCTCGCTTGGCTGCTCGCACACGCGCTGGCAGGCAACGCAGCCGTCTCCAAGCTGCAGAAGCTGGCGCTCGCTCAGCGCGGGGCCCAAGAGGCGGCGTGTACTGGAGATGTGGCGCTCCTAACGTTCCTGGTCGAAACCTGTGGCTGCTACCTCGAGGGCCTCGACATGCACGAGCCGGCGCGGAGGGGCCACATCCACGTGCTGGACTGGTGGCTACTCCAGCTGCACCCGCTATCCGCCCAGGACGTGCGAAAGCTGCTACCACAGTCCCTTGTAGCAGCTGTGGCCAGCAGCGGAAGCGTGGAACTAGTGCAGCGGCTCGTAGCCGTCCGCGGACATGAAGACTTCCCGACTGGCGCCATGTCGCGCGCCGCCGCTGAGGGCCATCTCGACGTCGTCAAGTGGTTCAACGCGCAGCTGACAGAGCGGCGCGCGGTTGGTCTGACGGGCAAGGCGCTGCAGGACAACACAGCCGGCCTATGCAACTCGTTCGAGGCTGCAGCGAGCTCGGGCCATCTACACATCGTCGAGTGGCTGGATGGCAAGTGGCCGGGCTGCTACAGCATCACCATGGCCAGCTTGGCCGCCAAGAACGGCCACCTTGACGTGGTCAAGTGGCTCTATGCCCATACGTACGCTCGAAAGGGTGCAGCCGAAGCGATCGAGTTGGCGGCGCCGAACGGACACTTGGAGGTGGTCGAGTTCATCCACAAGCACGGCAAGAAGCAGCGCTGCAGTCAGCGAGCGATGGACGGGGCGGCAGGCAACGGGCACTTAGGGGTCGTGCAGTTCCTGCACGCGCATCGTCGCGAGGGATGTACCGAGTCTGCGATGGACGAGGCCGCGGGGAACGGATACCTGGACGTGGTCCAGTGGCTGCACCACAACCGCAGCGAGGGCTGCTCGCTCTTCGCAATGAACCGCGCGGCAGCTGGAGGACACCTCGGCATTGTTCAGTTCCTGCACGATCACCGGTCGGAGGGCTGTTCCTTCGTCGCGATGGACCGCGCGGCTGGGCTAAACCGCATGGAGGTGGTCCGTTGGCTGCACTCGAACCGGCGAGAAGGCTGCACCGCTGCTGCCATGACTGGCGCGGCGTCCAACGGCCACCTGGAAATGGTCAAGTGGCTGTACGAGAACCGGGTGGAGTGTCGCGAGACGCCCATGGCGATGGACGCGGCGGCCGCGAACGGACACGTCGAGGTCGTCAAGTTCTTCCACGAGCTCGGTGTTGGTCGCTGCCTGCCGCACACGATGGACTTGACGGCGCGCCACGGACACCTGGAGGTGCTCAAATGGGTGCACGCGCACCGCGTCGAGCTGTGGACGACCCGGGCGATGGACGAAGCGGCCGAGTCGGGTCACTGGCAAGTGGTCAAGTGGCTTCACGAACACCGCAGCGAAGGATGCACCGAGCGAGCGGCCGTGAACGCCGTCAGGTCAGGGAACCTGTCGATGGTCGAGTGGCTCTGGAAGCACCGACCGGAGAGCTTCTCGGCTCAAGTGGGGTCCGTCGCGGTCCGCTCCGGCCGCCTTGAGGTGGTGCAGTGGCTGGTTGAGAGCGTGCCAGTGGTTGACAAGGCCGCCATGCGTTCGCTGGCAGCCTCGAGCTCCCAAAGGCACCTCGTCCGCTGGCTCGACGAGGCTCAGTCGAGAGTGCTGTGAGTCACCCAGATGTGGTGGGAGGAGGGAGTCTGAAGCATTGAAGTCACCCAGAAGCACCCTGCGCGCTCGAGCAGCTACAGCAACTTGAAGTCTGCAAGTCTGTGACGCGCGCACAATTGATGCGCACAACGCAATCAGCTGACTCACGGGCATTAAACCGATTTAATGACCTAGTCTGCCACCCCAGCTTTCCATCCCCATGTCCGGATTGACAAGCTTGGTGCCCAACATGGCGACGGCGTACGACCCCGAGAACGTCTTCCTCAAGATCATCGAGGGCTCCGTGCCGAGCTTCAAGCTATTCGAGACGGAGCACGTGCTGGCCATCCTCGACGCCTTCCCCTTGGCGCCCGGCCACGCGCTGCTGCTGCCCAAGGCGCGCTACGCCACCGTCGGCGGTTCGTCCTGCTCGGTTTCTTCCCTTCTCCCCTCACAGTACGGCTAGGCCGACCGCTGACGGCCGATCCTACCGCAGAGATGCCTGCGGACGTGGCGGCCAGTCTCTTCCGCGAGCTGCCGCGGCTCGTCAAGGCCGTGCAGGAGGTATGGAAGCCGTCCACTGCCACCTCTCTATTGAACAATGCATGGACCTGACGGACGGACGGACGGGATGGGATGGGGAATGCCAGGCCACGGGCTGCGACGGCGTCAACGTCGTGCAGAACAACGGGCCGGCGGCTGGCCAAGCAGTCTTCCACGCGCACGTGCACGTGATCCCGCGCTTCGCAGGCGACAAGCTGCTGGCGTTTCCGGCGAGCGGCGCCATGATCTCCAAGGACGACGGCGCCGCCATGGTCACCAAGATCCAGGGCAAGCTCTGAGCTTAGCAGGAAGGAGAGCGCGTTCTCCTTGACCTGTCAGTAGTGTCGTGAGGTGAGAGGAAGCAGAGAAGCCGCCGGAATGAAGACAGACCGACGCGTGAACCTCCCTCCAATCCTGGCAGTCATGTGCTCGAGTGGCGGGACGATCGTTCCAGAACCGACAGACGCGTGGAGATGGCGTAGAAAAGCAGGAGAAGGGTATTTATACGCTCGTAGACTTGCAGCAGCGCGCCAGAGACCCGGGAGGCTATTCCTGGCGCGCGACGAGCATGGAAACGGCCTCCAGCAACGCGCTCACTCCGCTCTCGCTGCTTTCGAGATAGCTATCTCTGCCTCAGTGTTGAAGGTGCCATCCATCATCACCTTGGACGCTGCCAGAGCCTTCGGCCGGTATAAATACCCGCCTCGCGCCTGATTACGCGGATCCAGCGCTCTCCTCTCGCGAGCATCGGCCATTTATAGCTTGCTTGCCCACGCCGAGATGGCTCCGCTGCTCCTTCCCATGCCGGTGGCTCTGTCGCCTCGCCGACAGCATCCAGCTTGGCGCTCGGTCGAGTCCGAAACACGCCGCCCAGACCACAGCTCAAGCGCTCGAGGCCTTCTCCTCACCCTGCAGTCGTCGAACTGCCCGCTGAACTGAAGGCGATGCAGGCGGCGCCAGGTGGCGAGGCCGGCAGCCAGCGGCGCGCGTCGGTGCAGAGCGACAACTCGGACGACCTGGACACCAACTACCGCGCGCTCGAGATCGACGGGCCTCCAGTACCACTCGCTCAAGCCGCCAACGCACTGGGCGACTCGATGCAGTCCGTCGTGTCGCCTGGTTCGAACGGAGACGCAGCCGGCGAGGCCCCCGACCCACGCGCTAGTATGCTAACCGCCTTAGGCTCGGGCTCAAGTGGCGGCGGACTGCTCACGGACGCCAACGCGCGCTGCGTGTACGTGAACGACCCGGCCAAGAACCTGACTGCAGGCTTCTGCGACAACAAGGTGGTGACGGCCAAGTACTCGAAGCTCAACTTCCTGCCGCGCTTCTTCTTCGGCCGGCTATCGCAGGTGGCCAACTTCTACTTCCTGCTCGTCGGCGCCGGCCAGATCATCCCCGAGATCTCGTCCACCGCCGGCATCCCGTACCAGTGGATCGTGCTGGCGCTCGTGCTGTCGGTCGACGCAGTGTTCGCGGCCATCGAGGACAGCGCTCGCCACCGCGCGGACGCCAAGATGAACGCTCGGCCGACGCGAGTCTTCGACGGTAGCGCTCCGTCCTACTTCCGCGACATCGTCTGGAGGGACGTGCGAGTCGGAGACATCGTCAAGGTGGCCAACTACGAGGCGATCCCGGCCGACCTGCTGCTTCTAGCGGTCTCGGAGCCGGACCCAGCCGCGCCAGTCGGCATCTGCTTCGTGGAGACCAAGTCGCTGGACGGAGAGACGAACCTGAAGGTGCGGCAGGCGCTCAGCTGCACGTTCTCGCAGCTCGAAGACCCGCGAGCACTGGGCCAGCTGCCTGGGCGAGTCATCTGCGAGAAGCCCAACCACGACGTCAACAGCTTCTCGGGCCGCTTCGAGCCGCAGGACGGACTCACGATCCCCGTGGACCTCAAGAACGTGGCGCTGCGCGGGTCCGTGATCCGCAACACGCCCTTCGTCTACGGGCTAGTGCTCAACACTGGTGCCGAGACCAAGATCATGCAGTCGGCGACGGCCACGCCGAGCAAGACGAGCAAGATCCTGGCCATCGTCAACCGCGGCATCGGCGTCTTGATGGCCATCCTCGTGTCTCTCTGTGTGCTGGGAGCTGTCATCTGCAGTGTTTGGGTCGCCAGGCATCACGAGGGAGCGACGTACTTGATGCTGGACGACCTGCATGGCGCCGCGCCGTTCCGCAACGACGTGCTCGGGTGGTTCACGTACCTGGGTTACTTCTGGATCCTCATCGCGTCCTTCGTCCCCATCACTTTGTACGTGACGATCGCCATCGTCAAGAGCTACCAGACCTTCTTCCTCAACCGCGACGTCGACATGTACGACCCCGTGACGGACACGCCCGCGCTCGTGCGCAACGCCGACCTGAACGACGACCTGGGGCAGGTCACGCACATCTTCAGCGACAAGACGGGCACGCTCACGGCCAACGAGATGGACTTCCGCAAGATGTGCGTCAACGGCGTCTCTTATGGCCGAGGCACGACTGAGATCGGACGCGTGGCGCAGCGAAGACTGGGCAAGGAGCTGTCGGCTAGCGACGTGCTGGCGGACAGCGCGCCGGTGGACGACAAGGTGGAGAACGTGCGCTTCATCGACCCGGCGGGAGACTTCCAGAGGGACTGCGACCCCGCCAGCAACCCGGTGCAGGCCGCGTGGATCGAGGCCTTCTTCGTGCACCTGGCCGTGTGCCACTCGGTCGTCTTGGAGCAGCGAGACGCCGAGGGAGACGTCAAGAGCGGAGGCGGCGAGCCGGTCACGAGCTTCTCGGCGTCGTCGCCGGACGAGCTGGCGCTCGTGTCTGGCGCCAACTTCTTCGGCTACTCGTTCGTGGGCCGCAAGAACGGGTCCGTGACCATCAAAGTGCCCGACTACAGCCGCAGCCTGCCGCGTCTGGGCGTCCACAAGCAGCGCGAGCTCGACTACGAGCTGCTGGAGATGATCGACTTCACGAGCACTCGCAAGCGCATGTCGGTGGTTGTGAGGACGCCGGACAAGCGCGTGCTGTTGCTGACCAAGGGAGCGGACGCCGTCATCTTCCCGAGACTACACGTCGACAACTGCGACGCCGAGGTCGTGGACGTGACGACGAGGCACCTGGAGCGGTACGCGACCGAGGGCCTACGCACGCTCGTGATCGCGCAGAAGGAGATCCCGAGCGACGCGTACCAGGCCTGGTCGGCCGAGTATCACTCGGCGCTGTCCGACTTAGACCAGGTCGGTAGGCAGAAGCGCGGAGACTCGAACCGCATCGAGGAGCTTGAGGAGTGTCTGGAGCACGGGCTCGAGCTGCTAGGGGCCACAGCCATCGAGGACCGGCTGCAGGACGGCGTGACGTCCACGATTGCCGACCTGGCTCGCGCTGGCATCAAGATCTGGATCCTGACGGGAGACAAGGAGGAGACGGCCATCAACATCGGCTTTGCGTGTCAGCTGCTCGACAACGACATGGAGCGCGTGGTGATCAACGCCGACAGCGCGCCGACGTCTTCAGCACTGTACGACATGCTGCTCGAGCGCTGTACGCTGGCGAGGAGCAACTCAAAGACTGGAGGAAGGCAGGCGATCGTGATCGACGGCAGCAGCTTGGGCATGGTGTTCGCGCACCACCGACTGAGCGACTTGTTCCTCGAGGCCTCGCAGCACTGCGTCGCCGTCATCTGCTGCCGAGTGTCGCCCAAGCAGAAGGCGCAGGTCGTGCGGCTGTACAAGACCAACGTGCAGGGCTGCCGGTCGCTGGCCATCGGCGACGGCGCCAACGACGTGGGCATGATCCAGGAGGCGCACATCGGCGTCGGGCTGTCTGGCCACGAGGGGATGCAGGCCGTGAACGCGAGCGACTTCGCCATCGCGCAGTTCCGCTTCCTCAAGCGGCTGCTGCTCGTGCACGGCCACTGGAACTACCGGCGCATGGCCAAGCTGGCGCTCTACATCGTCTACAAGAACATCATCCTCTTCACGGCGAGCTTCGTGCTGAGTCTGCTCAGCGGCGGCTCCGGCACGCTGTACTACAACAACATGTGGATCAACGGCTACAACGTCTTCTGGTCCTCGCTGCCCATCGTCGTCGTCGGCATTCTGGAGCAGGACTGCGCTGCCGACGTCACCATGAACTTCCCGGGCTTGTACCACACGGGAGCACAAGGAGAGCTCTTCAGCATCCGCATCTTCACGCAGTGGATCCTCGAGGCGCTGTACGAAGGCACAGTATGCGCGTTAGTACCGGCACTGCTGGCTGGCCAAGTCGACTCGCGAGGCACCGGGTACTCTCGAGACGTCTGCGGCGGCATCTCGTACTCGTGCATGATCATGGTGGGCTGGGCCAAGCTGGCGCTCAACATCGTGTCGTGGAACTCGGTCACGGCCGCGTCCTTCGCCTTCTCCTTCGGCTTCTGGTACCTCTCGGGCTTCATCATCTCCGTCTTCTTCCCCACCGCCGTCTCGGACGTCGCCTTCCCGTACCTCTTCACGCTGCCGGAGTTCTACCTCATCGCGTACCTCTGCCTCCTGCTCTGCCTCGGCCGCGACGTGCTCTTCAAGGCCTACAAGCGGGAGATGCGGCCAGAGTACTACCACGTGCTCCAGGAGTTCGCCCTGCGAACGGCCAAGGCCGAGGCGGCCGACGTTGCCGCCGGCCGAGCGCACTGGGACCCACCCGAGCTGCGCTACCGTCACTTCGAGACCAACTTGGCGGACGTCAAGCCGGCGTTCGAGCAGCTCGAGCAGCAGCAGGCGCTGCTCACAGGTCGCAAGGCCAGCAGCGCCGGCGCCGTCAAGGGCTGCGACCGGCAGCGCGCGTACACTGGCTTCGCCTTCTCGACGCACGTGCAGGATCGGCTGCTGAACCCGCTGCGAGACTTGGTGCTGCCTGTGCGGGGCGTAGCGAGCGTCATTAGTCAGCGACTGCGTAGTAGCGGGAGTAACCACAGCGGAGGGGAGGAAGACGCGCCCAAGACGTTCGAGGAGCGCACGAGGGAGCTGGCCGTGGACCAGCAGGAGGTGTTCGAGATCCAGCGCTTCCAAGTCTTCACAGGCTGGGGCTCGCAGCTGCCGGGCCACCTGCTCATCACGGACCCGCCGCGCTTCACGAACGCCGAGATGACGGACGGCGCCTGGACCTTCGACCTGCGCGACTGGGTCCTCGACAGCTCCTTCGGCGGCAGCGGCATCGGTACGACCTCCGACGAGTGGCAGTACGCCACCAAGTTCAAAGACTTCCTGCGCGAGGACGCGGCTCGCAAGCGCGCAGCGTCGGCCGCTGCAGCCGGCCAGCCGCGCCGTCGCATCAAGAAGAAGCTCAACAAGCTCGTCGGTCGCGCGGTACGTCGCCGCCGCTGGGTCCGCAAGGACAAAGTGCTTTCGGACATTGTCGCTGCCATGGCTGCCGCAGAGACGACCACCGCGTTGGGCATGTCAGTGCCAGCACTCGCCTCACCGGACTCGACGGCGTCGTCTTCGGCCTCTTCGTCGTCTTCGGGGCTGCCGTTGACGCTTCCGCTTCCAGTCCCGACGTCACTCCCGCCTCCTCCGCTGTCTCCAATGGAGGAGGGCGACGAGACCATGTCGCCACTGCCGCCGCCGCCGTACATCGACATGTCGACGCCTTCAGCAGGCGGACAGAGAGGGCCGTGGGATCTTTAAGCCGTTGAACTGGTCTCGTCAAGGGACAAGGTCGTCATCTAAATACATCCGCTGCATTCATATCAGGCGTCATGCGCTCACCGTTCCTCCACTTCGCCGTCCCCACTAGCTACCTGCGTCCCATTGCAAGACAGAGAGAGTCAGACACACCATCGCCACGTATGGTAAGCCCACAGTCAGCCACTGACCGGCATCACCTACGCAATCGCTTGTGGTCAGGACAGAAGCGCAAAGCGCAGCGGGAGGTCGACCCGGTCGAAGCACGCAAAGGTCACGACGAGCGTCACGGCCGTCATGTACCAGAACTGTCCGTGGAAGTCCTGCAGCATGAGTCGTTGGATCCAGAGACGCGCCGGCAGCCCGTCGATCGTCTCGGGCAGCTCTTCCGCCGCCGAGGAAGCCGAGCGCAGTCTGGACTTGAGCTTGCACGCGAAGATCTCACGCGCGAGGTACGAGCCGCCCAGCCGCCCGATGAACATGCAGACGCAGCGAAGCCACATGTTCCACTGCTCCTGGAGCACGAGGAAGCCGTGCGACGGCTTGTCGAACACGGCGAGCAGCGTTAGCAGCGTCGGCACGAGGATCAAAGCGGTCGTGTCGGCCATGTTGTCTTGCTCCGCGACCTTCATCAGGAAGTACAGCGGCCGCAGCCGCGCTTGACTCGGCGCGAGAGTGGACGACGATAGAGAAGCCGGCTCAGGCGTCTTGCTCGGCCTGGACTGGCCGTCTCCTTTGCGACAGCAACCTGGCGACGAGGTGGACAACGAGGTTGAAGCCAGCAACGACGTCGTGCAGGAGGCGAGCGACTTGGCTCGCGCTTTGTCCTTCGACGGCGTGTCGACGTCCGGAGTCAAGTATGCCGCGTCGTCGCTTCGAGCCGGCGATCGCGACGGCCGGCGCGACGAAGTCTCCGTCCAAGATCCCCCTCCGACATGTAGCCACGGCGTCGATGTTGAGAGCAAGCCGTCGCCAACGTCAAAATCCAGAGCACTGCCGTCGCCTATAACGTCCACTCGAGGTGGTCGCTGCTCGACTTGATAGAGCGTCGGCGTGCGGTCCGCTCGCAAGCAGCTCGCTCCAGGTATCGAAACCGGACTTGTGCGCAAACACAGCGCCAAGGGGGACGTGAGGTGCGAAAGGGACGACAGCCACCCGGTCGACGACTGCTTGAAGTCCGTGTAGACGCCCGTGTTGAGCAGCGCGATGTGTACGTTGCTGACGAGCAGCATGCCCCAGTAGAGCGCGTCGATGGGCGTGTCCGAGCCCACGAGGATGTACCAGAAGATGTAGTAGTACAGCTGCCCGACGTAGAGCAGCGACGGGTGCGAGAAGGGCTCCGACATGCGGTTCACCACGTGCGTCAGCATGAAGAAGTAACCCTGCATAAGCAGCAGGTATACGATCGACACGCCGAGCTGCAGCCACGACGAGCTCGCGGTGGAGCCTCCAGCCCCTGCACCGTCGCCAGAGTCACCAGACGCCTCAGCCATGGCGAACAGGCGGACGCAAAAGTGTCCGAGGAAGATCGGGACGTGCACGATCAGCGCGCCGTATAGCACCAGGTGCTCGAAGCTGAAGGTCGTCGTCTTGCGTCGGTCGCGAGTACAGAACAGCGCGATGCACAGCACCGGCGACATGGCGTAGAGCAGGAGCCAGAGCTGCGAGCCCGGGTCGCCGGCGCTGTAAGTCGTGAACATGACGAGCCAGACGGCAGCCGCGCATGCACCGCACACGTACGTGAGTCGGCTGGACTCTCTGGGTGTCTCGGGGACTTGTATAGAGTATGACGAGGCCGCATCCGACGGCGGAGAGCTCCAGTCTCGAGACAAACGGCGGCGCGGGCGATAAGATGCTGCCGGCGACAGCGCGTCAAGCGGCACGTCGTCGACAGCATCAAGGCTCAATCCACTCGCGGCGGACGCGTCCGTGAACCGTCTGGGCTTGGCCGAACCGGTTGACCGCGGAGAGTAGACGTCCATCTGGTGCAGCATGACGCGCTCCACCGCGTCGACACTGCCTCCGACGGACCGCGGGGATGACACGACGCCATGCGACCAGCCTGAAGCTGCGTCAGTGTCGTCCTGCTGGCTATCGTTGTCGTCGCTGTCGCTCTCGTCCTCTCCGTACTGGTCCCCGCCGGTTTGGAGCAGCGCGTCGTAGTGCGAGCGCGCGACGCGGCGGTGGACGCGGAAGAACATGGGCACGGCTGCTATAGCGATGATGCCGAAGAGCGTGTTGCCCAGGATCCACGAGTAGCGGCTCTTCGGCGCCGACATGTACCATTCGACGGCGCTGATGGCGACGCTGGCGGCCGCGAGTCCCTGCCAGAGGCGCCACTGGGCCGTCTCGTCGAGCTCCGGGAATCGGAAGACGAGCAGGAACGGGTACGCGCCAAGGCTCAGATTGCACAGGTACCAGACAGGGCACACGAGCAGCGAGTAGACGGCCAGACCGAGCACCTTGCCGGCCACGGCCAGGCTCGTGCACAGCGCCAGCGTCGCCAGCGGGAACGTCACGCGCCACAGCAGCAGGTTCCACTCGCTCTGCGTCTCTGGCCCCTGCCGGAACTTCTCCAGGAAGTCAAGCGCCGAGTTCTTGCGCGTAGATCGAGCGCCGAGGGACGAGAAAGGCAGCGCATCGCGAGATGTGCCGCTGCTGCGGCCACACGCGCGCCGAAGCAGCGCCGCCGACACGGAGCGCAGCGCGGAGAGCGTGGGCAGCAGCACGCGCAGGCTCAGCCGCCACACGCGCGCCGGGGTCGAAGCCCAGCCCCGCGCCGCCGCCATCCCCTCCGTCGTCGTCCGCCTTGCCTTGCCTTGCCTGCCTTTCCAGGAAATGAGTGCAACATTGAAATCAGTTTATTGTTAAATCTGATTTAGAATGAAATGAAATCCGTATATTGAGCTGGTTGAAGTGGAGCCATGTAAGTACAGCTGGAGAGCTCGCATGATCATCAGCATGAGCTCCGAGGCGTAGAGCAGCCTCAGCTCTAGCCAAAGGCACTCGAGCTCTTCTCCTTGAGGCTGACAGCGCAGCCGAGCTGCGAGTCCCTCTGTCTGATAGACTTGGGGCTCGTTGAGGGCAGCAAACGACCCGAGACGTCTCGGAACCGCGTCGGACTTGGAGTCAGCGCTCGGCATCGGACAACGGACATTGATCTCCCAAGACGACCAGCCGCGACTTCACCAAGTGTCCACGTTGTACCCTCATGCTTTCATCGTAAGGAGGTGCTTTCGCTGTCATCGCATCCACATTGGAGCGGACTAGCACAGGTCGAAGCTGTCGACTTGGGACAGCATGTCAGCCAGTTGCTGCTGCTGAGCGGTTGGTGGACCCCGCCAGCGCTCCAACAACGCGTCGCTCAGTCCT